>QZCP01000397.1:15486-35517 GCA_003956705.1 Brevipalpus yothersi
CTCTCTCTCTCTCTCTCTCTCTCTCTCTCTCTCTCTCTCTCTCTCTCTGACGATAAAACTGATGATTAAAGTCTACTTTTTGTTGAAAATCTTGTTACAACCCAAAAATCGATCATTTGAGTAAAACTTTCAAGTTTATTTTATTTTCATTTTCGCAGATAATTTCATTACTTGCGTTATGAGTGGCCTGAGTGAGTTATATTTTGATTTTATGATATGAACTTTACCCAAATGTATCTCCCTCTAACCTCTCTTTTCATTCATAGGAGAAATGATTGATTGTGCTAAGAGAGAAGGTAAATAACTGATTGAACTCTATGAATTGAAACTGACTCTCAAGTTTTTATAACTAGGAGCCGACAAAATGAAGTCATGTGGACAAGGATTCATGAGTAAGTAGAGCATTCTATGCTCAATTATGAGTAAATACGTACATAAGTACGTCGAATAAGGCAATCAGAATAACGAATTGAAAAAGTTTCCCTCGAACTTTGTCGTTCTTAGGTTCAACTATGGATTGTGTTGATGCTGCAAGTAAGTTTCTTTCCAAAAAGCATTAGCCCTGAGCCTAATTTATCGTGAACATTTTCAGTTAAAAAGCTACGATCTTCTATGGAAACCCCGAAATGAAGACCATAAAGAGTTAAAGTTTAACTGAATACTACACTGAAAGTCTGAAATGCTAAAGGTCAGGATCTGACTGATGATGAGAATCCATTTTTCGCCAATTTTCTGAATTTTCGACGATGGATCTAGGCCAATAAATGAAATTTTTTCTTCTCTAAATCTCCATGAATATCTCCTGAGAAATTTTATTTGAATCATGGTTTTCATGTAAACGCACCAACACGTACGATTTGAGTATATGTTGTTATTTTTTCATTACTTCCAGGATTCTTTGAGCCTCGGAATTGATGAAAGTTGATAGATTTTTCGAAAATCCAACAGAAAAATTCGAAGAAATGGTAGATAATATACATATTGAAATGATTCCTTGATAGATTTATATGCTCAAAAGATACTCATGAATACTCATGGGAACAAGTTCCGAGATTTTTTTACAGTTTGAGAGAATTTCCGATTGACTCATCATTTTTTAGTCAGTCAAAGGGAGAACGAAGCGTTTTTATGGAAATTTCAAATAAGGCAGCATACTTTCTGACAGCTTAAACTGGAGTAAAAATCCTGAGAAAGGTTGAATTTTTGTGAATTGAAATTACTTGAGAGAATTAAGATCTTTCCGAAGATGACAAAAATGTCAGACCATGTCAAACGAGAATCCGTATTTCAAATCATTGAGCGGAGGGATATCGATGCTATGATATTCCATGGGTAGGGCGCCAGTGTCTATTGTAAGGCTTGGAGCAGAAATCGAAAGATGGCAGCCCAAATATCAACTAGCAAGATAGGAATACTCGAGTATCCTGTGGCTCGCATAGAATATTGCGCGAGAGAGAGAAGAGCTCGAACAAACTGTTCTAGAAGCAGTTCAATTCGACACCGCACGAGAAGCATTGTCTGTGATTGTATAGATGATCGGCTACCATCATGCCTCGATCGTTCCTGGTGAAAAAGGCAAGACATCCGAGTGATCATTTTGCAAGATGGCTCTATCGGGCACCGTCCAGTCCAACGGAAGCCGATGTGGCTCCGAGCCCGTTCTCATCGTTCCAACAGAACGTCAACCACTTCAGTATCAATCCAAAGTTTTCAATCGGTAAGTTTTAGTAACTTTCTTTAGCTCTATACTTCCAATTGATATCTGTTGCAGTTTCTCCCAATCTTTTTCATGAAGGGATAGAAGAATCGTCAATTGTTTAGCTTTTTTCTATCAAAAATTTTTATCGTAACTTTTTTTATCCAACTCAAGTCTATTATCTAGTGAAGTTGAAAACCTTGTGATGTGTAGATCAGCTATAATTTCGTTACGAGATCTGTGTACTATAAATAGTAGAGCACTGATGATGATTTAGTCTACTATTCCATCAATACTCGTTTCTTTTGATAAGAAAAGCACACATACACATTGTGAGTGAGTGAGTGAGAGAGAGAGAGAGAGAGAGAGAGAGAGAGATCGGATAAAATTTCTGATCGAAGCAAAAGTGATGAGGAGTTATGAAGATGCAGTTGATGATGCTAGCTGTTCTCTCTTCTGCTGAATGTGTGTGTGTGAAGCAATCTCAAGCGGAGCTTATGATGATTCAGAACGTCTCATTGATATGTGTATCACGAGTAAGCCTGTTGTTGTGTAGGGCATAAATATCTATTGGCCCTTTGTGGTGGTAAAAGTGGCCGTTCGAGAGAAATAGAATCTCTTACTTGGGTTTGTGTATATGGATTCAAAGGCAGCATTGACAATCATAGATGTGCCACCACATCCACTATGAATGTGAGAGTGTTAGGAAAAAGATCAGATTTCCTTTTGTACTCTCAATCTATCTTATTCCATCCCATATCATCTTCCCTTCACACAAACACACACACACACACACACATACAATTGTGGTGAATTCTTGGACGTTTTTTTCCTTTTTCTTTTTCTCTCTTTTGAATTTCATTCGATTTCATTCGATTTGCTAGGTGACTTAACTGTTTTTTGCCCAAACTATTCTGGCGAAGGAGAACACAATTTTATGTCCATAGCATCGATTGTCAGCAACATTGGCAGAGCAAGCCTCTTTTTGTATGAAAGTGGAAAAAAGGCGCGATTCAAAATTGCATTCATGTATTTATGATCGATTCTCTCTGGAGACATTCAATGGAATCTTTTACATCAGGGCAAAAGTTACATGATGAAACAAAGCTACTCATATGAAAGAGTAGTATAGAGGTAGACAGAGAGGTAGGAAAATTCTCACACATCAATATTTGCTAGAATAAGAAGTATGCAGAGAAGATAAGAAGATTACCGTACATGGCAATTGAGAAGGTAGTAAATGAGACAAAATGGTGACGCAAAAAGTAGTCTTTCTATATCCATAAGTAAGTAAGCTTCAAGAGTGTTAAGAAGAGGTAAAAAATGAAGAGGAATCGAAAGAAAGAAAGAAAGAAAGAAAGAGAGAGAGAGAGAGAGTAGCTCACCTGCACAAAATTTCATCAAAATAGATTCCTGAAAGGTATCTTCACCACAGAACACCTAATGAAAGTTTTGTGGCGAGAAGCTCACGAGAGCTGTTCAAACGGAATTCTTATTATTATTCAGTCTCTTTTCTCTCTCTCTTCTCCTGGATCTTATTTTTCTTGAATAGAGGAAGAATTCATCTTATCGAGCAACAGATGAGCTCAATTCGAGTCACCATTTATGTTAAGAATGTCACGACTAGGAATAGCCACATGTACACTTGGTGATACTCTCTATTACACACTGACTTTTGAGAAGGAATACAAATGTCCATGAAAAGGTCCCGAAATGTGATTGAATATAGATTGACTTCCAAGTATGTATATTTATATATTTATTTGCTGATGAAAAAGCTAACATCCAAGGGAATCCATGTGATACAGTTATTTGAGAGAGAGGTAGAGAGAGAGAGAGAGAGAGAGAGAGAGAGAGAGAGAGAGAGAGAGAGAGAATTTTCCCAATGCTTTAACGATAAGTCACCTATTGTGTTTTCCTCCAAAATAGTCACCCTGTCAATCTTACCATACATATATCGTGTATTATTATACACGATATTTTTTTCTTTTCTTCCCTTGCCTCTTCACTATACTCTTTTCTCTACTCTTGTTCGTTGAATTAGCCTCACTTGACTTCATTCATTCCTCTGTATCAGGCCTCGAGTGGCATGTCATACTACTAATCAGCTCTCTTTTTTCCATTCTCTCTCCTTTTCTCTGATCATAATGCTCAAATGGCTGGATGACAGTTCATCAGCTTTTTTCCTATGTCTTTGACAGTATTCATAACTTTGGATAACCCCTTGCAAGCTTCCGCTAGAAACATCACTCTTGCATTCCTCTCTAATACCGAATAAAAGTTGTAGATTCAGGATTACTGATGTTTCTGAGGAAACAAAGCTGGGATTTTGATAGTTGAGAGTCAAATTCTCCTGAAAGATATAAGTAGAGAAGTGAGAATATCGACATCTCTGAAAGCATCTCTCTCTCCCTTAAGTCTTACCTCTCAATACTCAAAAAGAACAAAATAGGCTATCAGTGTTGAGCCAATCATGATTTATTGTTGGAATTAAGATTTAATTTTCTTTCAAATTATCTTGAGTATATCGTGAGAAGTTTTTCTCAGATGCTGCCATTCTATCTAGAAGATTTGACGAAAATTTCATACAGTACCTGTTGAAATGTTGCATAACATTGCTGGTTTGTTAATGTTTATAATAGATTCCCTAATTCTTATACTCCCTTTATCTTTAGTAATTTTCTCTTGATGTGAGCATAATCATTTGACCATACTTCAAAAGGTTCCACTAGTGAGCCTTGAATACACCAACATTTGAGAAAGAGAGAGAGAAAAAAAAGAAGAAGATTGACACTTGCCAATGGACAACAATGTTTGAACAGCCATTGAAAATACAAATGAAGGCCCAAGCTCAGATTGTGTGCATGTGTGTGCTAGATCTCTGAGTTTTGTTGAAATAATTCAGCAATTAGGGATCGCGCTTGCTACAAAATTCATGAGAATCTCGCAGAAGGGAAATGCTCTTCTCTTCCTGAAACAAGTAAACTGATGAAAGATTCATCATCCCACTGAAGACGAGTGGGTAGAATAATGTTAAAGACTGCCTTTGGAAGGATGCTTTAATGGGAGGGAAACACAGGAAACAAATTCTCATAATGACCGATACATTTAGTTGGAGTAAATTTTCAATTTACAAGGAAACCTCTATTTTCACATTCAGGCCAGCCATTTCGTGTTCCGTTTTTCCTCTCTCTCTCTCTCTCTCTCTCTCTCTCTCTCTCTCTCTCTCTCTCTCTCTCTTTTCTCACTCATCATCGTGACCTCATATTACTCTTTAAATCAAATGAAGCAATAATATGCAGACACATAATGTAGTGCGGAAGATGCTTCAGTGGTGGATGAAGATCGCATCCATCGACCGGGGCTAGAAAACTTAACAGGACATAATCTAACCGATTATACTACACACGCTCCTAGACTGACATCGACCCATCTGTGGATCTTGGTGTGATGAGCTAAAAAGACAGAGATACAGAGATGGAGAGAAAGAGAGAGAGACGAAACTTTCTAGCGTCTATGGCTTCATCAAAGTTTTGTATGGATTCTAATTTTTTCTTCTTTTTTAAATGCTGTTATTATTAGAGTTTTTCTCATTTCATACCAGCTCGCGCTTCATATCATAATGCAAGGATTTGTGATTTCTTTTTTCTATTAAATATGAAAACCCATTAGAGCTCACTGACAGCTCTTCTCTTCTTTCTTCTCTTTTCTCTTTTCTCTTTTCTCTCTCTCTCTCTCTCTCTCTCTCTCTCTCTCTCTCTCTCTCTCTCTCTCTCTTGAAAAGTCTTCTATGAATGTTGAATCCTATCTAAAGCTACAGTTACTAGATAAGCTATACACTAGATAAGTTATACACTGGCTAAGCACAATTGTTGAGGCTGATGTTTTCTGTTTTTGAGGATCTCTTTCACTTATGGTTGTGATGGGAGAGCTTGGTTATTCAAAAATTTTTGGGCCTCTGGTACTGGTTTGATTGAGGAATTCAAAAATTCATACAGTTATTGTTGAAATCATTCTGTTGTTACTCTCGAAAAGCTTATTTTCTCACTTTTTAGACCTTTTCCTACATGAAAAACTGTTTACCTTCACTGTGTACATGTAGCGTATTATAAGCAACAGTTTGAGCAACAAGCTATCCGTTTCTTTATTCGAAAATGAGAACAATTCTAGGCTCTCTATTTATATGGTTTGTATTAGAACTGGAATAGCTCCATTCTGTAAATCAAAATTGATTCCATATCTGGCTCCTCTTCTTCTTGTACGGATACAAAGTGGAAAAATTCTACACTTAAGAGAGAGAGAGAGAGAGAGAGAGAGAGAGAGAGAGAGAGAGAGAGAGAGAGAGAGAGAAGGACACACAGAGGAAGTAAACTTTGGCTCTAAAATCGAATGTTTGGAACAAAAGTAGCAATAAAATGGTCCAGCAACCTGTTAGATAATCGATTTTTATCCTGCGCACTTCATATGCCCTGCAAAACAGCAATATCTTGAATGGAAATGAAATTTTTATGTTACACACTTTTTCATTCTATTATTCTCATCCTCATTTTTGATCTTGCTTGTGATTATGATGGAATTCCAACGCTATTTTTGCGCAAAATAGACCACCTCTCTCTCTTTTTCTCTCTACTTTTTTCTTTTATTCTTCCACTTACTCACTTTTTGATGGCAATACACTACCACCAGAGGAACAGTCTAATCAATGGAAGAAAATTTTTATCAAAAGTTCTGAATCTGGTTCTCTATCTACAGTGTAGATAAACTGTCATACACTCGATGCTTCTGCTTGTCTCTCTCTCTCCAAGTTGTACGGAAATATAACAAAAAGCATATCAAACGAAATTTCTATGCCTAACGGAAATTTTTTTCGAGGAATGGCTCTACTTCAATATTAATGTTTGTTCCATAGTGTCGAGAATCATCTTAATAGGAAAAGCTGTTGGCTTAACAGTTGCACGCTCTTCAGTGCACATGTAAACAAGGCGAAACACACACTGCAGGAAAGAGTGATTGGAGGGGCCAAGTCGACCCTTGAGCATGTGAATGTCAAAAGTATGACTACAATTTAAGCTTGCTTCAACTTAAACAATTTTTATCGAATTTTGACATCGATTTTCCTCTCACCAAACTCTTGAGAACTTTATGATGTTTTTCTTTTGCGACGAGAAAAAATTGAGCCAGTTTGATACGAACACTTCAATTCACTAGTTTTCATTTTTCTCTCACATATACACTCTTCCAGTGATTATTTCTTGATCATTTTTTTACTAGCGAACAATTCTTCCAAAGTCTCCAGGGAATGATCCCGTAAATCAAGTATCCTCATTTTCTCCTGATAACAGAAAGACTGAACTAGATTCATTCTTTGAGGCTCATTGAAGAAAGCCCATCTTATTTATTAGAGACATCAAAAATATAGAGAAGTTATTTCAAAATTATGGGAACCATTTTTCAAAATCCCTAAATTTTATAGCTGATCTCATCCTTGACCATCCTCATCTTACAAGCTAGAACTTGAAATTCTGTCACCCGGAAAACCTGTGGAACATGAAACAGGTACAATGTTGAAATTTAGAAAACTTAGCTCCCCTTGAATATATTTCTCAATGATGCTCCATAGAGTCTTGTCCTTGATGCCTTGCCATCTTCAAGGCCCAGGGGACTCAGAAGAGTGTATGAGAAGAGGAAAGAAGCTACAAGTACCCTTCATATGATCTGAGCATAGCACTCAACTGGCTTCATTTCTGGCATTCAACAAGATTGCTCATCTGCTATTGCCTACCTTAAAATAGAAGCAAAATGCTGGAAAAGATCAGAAAATGTTAAAGTCAGAGAAAGAATGGAAAGTAAGCTCCAAGAGAGAGGTGCGAGAGCTGAATGAGTAGTTGATATTCAAGTAATTCACGACGACTTCTCTTGACAATTCTTTTCACATCGTCTGACACTTTTGACCTACTCAAGCTGAAGGTTTCGCTCTCAAATGCATTCAAAAGTGTCAATCGTAACGCGCCACCAGAGACAAAGTGTGCAATGAAAGAGAGAGGAATATCAAAAAGCGAAAAATTGGTGATGGTGAAACTATGAATGGTCCATCGCTTTCCATGAGCTACTCACGTTAATATTCTAACCATTTTCATCATATTTTTGATCATAATTACAATGATTTGCATCTACTCTTGCCCTTCGAATATCATCGAAGGGAGACAGAAAGAGAAAGAGAGAGAGAGAGAGAGAGAGAGAGAGAGAGAGAGAGAGAGAGAAGAGGGGGAAAGACTAAAGGATAGTAAAGATTTGGATGAAGAAAGAGCAATAATAGACATCATCTATCACCTAATTTTCTGATATTGTTTTCATTGTTCTTCAAAATGGAGCGATGACAGCATTTGAGTGCAAAAGCAGCATCAAAATGGCTTGAGAATTAGCCCAACAAGCGCAATGCTTATCTGCTTTGGACTCGATGCTCTTCTCTCCCTTTCTCTTTGTTGCCTTGCGCTTGCAAGTTGCAAATTTGAATAAAGTGTCATATATAATTGTTATGCGGGCTGTGTATGTGAGAAAGAGAGAATGGATGAATGGAAAGGCTGAATGGATGCGAGAAGGAAAAATGCAATAACCTTAATTAACCCATCAATCTCATTCATTCGACTTGTGAATCCGAGGCTCAAAGATGTGCACCAATTGTAGACATTATTCAGCTCACAGTGGCCAACCTCTACAAATGCTTGTGAGAAATAGATGCCCGTCCAAGTAGCAGAAGAGAGAAAGATGGAGAGAGAGAGAAGAAAAAGGAGAAGAGGAAGAAGAAAAATACTGTTAAAATAAGAAGATGAGATTCAAGTATTCCTATGGATTCCTTTTCTAACTTCACTCGCTGTATAACACGAAAAATGCATCCAATCTATTTTCAAACAGGACTAGCTGCAGACACAACACTTATTCATCTTACTTATTCTCTTTTTCTACTCTTTTTGGTGAGATATTTTCCTCTCTCTTTGTTTCGGCAAACATGTTGGCCAAAGTGATTCGTTCACGCAACGTCGATGCACTCTCAGATGGGAAAAAAGAAGGAAGACAAATACCTTCAGGATAGACAGTGTTGTTTAGTTGAAAGAAAAGCTGAGAAAATAGAAAGTCAGTGAGTGAAAAATATTACATCGTGTACGTGAAATATCATATCATGGTAAAAAGGTCATCATAAAAGAAAAGATGAGAGAGAAAGAAAGAAAGAGAGAGAGGGAGAGAAGAAGAAGAAGAAGAAGATATATTCAAGGAGAAAAGAGCTCTGAAACTTTGATACTCGCTACGAATCATTTCACGTGTGCGTTCAGGTTATTTTGCTATGCCTTATCATAGAGAGAATACAAGGAATAGAAGAGGAGAGGGTTGAAGATGTGGAATGGAATAAACCAAGCGAGTCTATAGTGCATAAGTCAATAGGAATGGGACATATACACTCACACGTTGGCTGAATCAGTTGCTTCAATTGTTGCTTCACAGCCCCAAGTGGCCTCAAGTTGGCACTTGTTGCACCCAAAGCAACAGTCACCATTGAGTATAATATTTGATGTGAGTGGGCAAATGGGAAGAAGGGAGGAAAAAGATTGAATAATAAATCGTTATCATAGCAAGAGGATGAGCAATGAGAATATGGTACAGCAGAATCAAGCTCAAAAATGGAGAGAGGAAGAAGAAGAAAATGTTACATGTACAACTTCTTGGATACTCCGTCTTTCCCTTACTTTCTTGGTGTATACAAGAAAACTAATGTATAATCGAGCAAGGATCGAGTTCATTAGGATGATGAACGGGCCATCCATGAGATACTGAAGGTCCATAGTTGATTGCTTTTAGAAGAGAGAGAGAGAGAGAGAGAGAGAGAGAGAGAGAGAGAGAAAATCGCCTATGAAGATGAAACTGGGTGAATAAAGAAAAGAGGAGGAAGAAGAGCAAAATGATATGGAGTAAGGAAAAAGGAAGAAAGTGGAATACATTTTTCATGCTGGATTATGGATCGCGTATGACATTTGGAAGGAGAAAAATCGCGCTCTTTATTTCACTTCTTCATCCACATTTTCCGCTCTCAACACATTGGTAACCTGATCAGTGGCCAGGAAAGAGAGAGGACCAATTTCAATGGGGACTTTAGAAATACTCATGGGCACCTAAGCTGATCATCGTCCGAAGCTGTTGAAAGAGACACCGAAGATGAGCGAATAAGAAGAAGAGTAGGAAAGAAAGAAGAAGCTGTAAGAAAAGAATAAGGTAAACATACATATACACACACACACATGGAGAGAGAAAGAGGCCAAATAACATTGTGAAGCGATGGGAATAGAAAGGATGAGCAAAGATGGACCGAGAATAATTGGACAAGTAAGGTTGACAAAAGGGAAAAGGCGTGCTATCGATGAGATGAATGAGGATGAGGCATGGAAGAGAAAGAAAGAGAGTGACTATTTGATGAAAATTAATCTGTTGGGCTAGTCGGATCAAAGTATCCCTCGAGAATGCAACTGGCTACCGTTGACAATCAGCGCCTAAATTCGCTGGTTAAATAGACTATCAATCTTACTGATATTTCTTTTGCTGATGTCCCTTGTTTGCGCCGCATCTTCAACTGTCTTCGCTGAGCCTTATCTTGACCAGCTTTTTCAGCCTCAACATCTCACATTCATCTATCGCTCCTATTTCTTGGGCCAATAAGAGGATATCAAGAATATCGCCTCTTTTTTGGAGGACAAATATTCCATAGCTTCCTGCTTTTTGATGGAATATTTTTCTATGGGATGCTGTGGAAGCCAACGAAAGTTGTAGAAATTTGAGATGTACAGTAAGCTATGTCCTAACTTTGAGTGACTAGGGAAGAATAAAGCAGGAAAGCTTTATAACACACACAGATGATAGAAGATCTCTTTTTTTGCCCTGAGATTGAATGGAAATGTAGAGCAAAATTATAACTCTGTAGAACTATCATCAGAAAAGATTTTGTCAGGCTCTCAGAATGAGTGAACTCTATTTGTCGGAAGTATATGAGTAGAAGCTTGGTGAAAGTTTTATCTTATTACAGGAATAAACATGTATTTATCAATCGATTCTTGCTTCTGGGAACTTGATAAAAATTTTCCCTAAAGATCTCAATAATCATCGGTCTGAGCAGAGCATAATACTGAATCTTACTCAATTAGGCAATTACCTTCAAGCATTTGAATATGTTGACAGAGGCACAAGATGGATTTTTTGTTAATCCAAGCTGCTCTTTAATAAATCATGAGACAACAATTTGTTCATCTCTCATCTGATCCTTTTATATTTAATTCAATCAGCAAAAATTCATCAAGGTCTAACATGACTATGTCTCATTAGATATTGAAAACTTAGCTTTTCAATCTTGTTACATCAATATATTCCTCTCAAGAATGGAAATACCGATATTTTGAGATCGGCGAGAACTTTCATTCCTCATCTTGTGGCTTAGATTGGTCAGTGTTGCTCTTTTTCCTGTTAAACTTCCCTAGAAAGATCCTTTTTCTCTCTCCCTCTCTTTCAACTGTCTTCTTTGTGTTTTCCTCTCATCAACCTGATCTCTTTTAGAGCTCGATACTCCTTTGGTCAAAATAAGAGTTGCTCTAGAATCAGTACTCGGAATCTAGTTCACTTCATTTCTCATTTCAACTTCAATTTCCTGTATCAAGGCTTGGATAGACAGTGAGAGGAACTGTTCGCCAATCATTTTGAATCTTCAGCTATTGGGATTCATTTCGATAAGTCTTTTCTATCCTTTTCATCCCTTGTTGGTCTCTCTCTCTCTTCCTTTTGAAACTCAATTTTGGTGATATATGTTAATCCTTATCCTCCATTTTTCCCTTCTCTCTTCCCACTTTTTTCATTCCCAGATTATGTTCTCGAGTGCTCCAAGCTGAAAAACGATGAGATCAAGCCGAAAGTGAAGGTAGAATTGTGCTACAAGGATGTCAAAGAATTGGATTTAAGTCACCGGAATGAGAATGATGATAATTCCCGAGGATTCCCGACCACCAACAACAGTAGCAACAATTCTAACATCAACAATCCCAATGCAACAAGCCGACCAAAGCTTCTCACCTTATCCTCTTCCTCCTCTTCTGCACCTTCGACAATCAAATCTACTCCATCTAATATCACCATTCCTATACCCAAATTGGCTACCTCAATTACAATCAAAAGTCAATCAGAAGCTCGTGCAGGTGCTACAAACGGCCACCATCAAGATTCCGGATCTCAGCATGAATTCTCATCGTCAACTGAACCCAACGGCCATCACAAAATTCGATTGCTTGATTCAAGCTTTTCCTCATGTTCCACCAATGAGCCCACAGACCATGGACAGACTGAGGTACATCAAGACTCGATTGCTATCTCAAACTGTGCTGAAGTTGCGGCCAGTGAAAGTGAGGTTGATGTTGACATGAGTGAATCTAGTCGGGATATTTTCGATCATGAACAATCCCAACAATCAAAACATCACCGCCGACAACAACAGCAAAATCATAACGATGATGATAGTAACAGTAGCAGTATGATAAGCAAAAATTCTCAAACCAAAAGTAATAAGAAGCCTTCAACAGTCAGCTACACCTATGACACCTTCTTCATGACTGATGGACGGTCCCGTAAAAAGGTGGCCAAAAGCTCAGACAGCAATAATAACAGTCTCAGTATCGATAGTGAGGCAAGTGGCAGTAGTGAGAGAGGTGATGCAAAGAAATCAAAGCAAAGGTACACGTGTAGTGAGTGTGGTAAAAATTATGCGACATCATCCAATCTATCGCGACACAAGCAAACACATCGATCAATTGATTCACAATTGGCCAAAAAGTGTCCAACATGCCATAAAGTGTATGTAAGTATGCCAGCTTTGGCCATGCACATACTGACCCACACACTGAATCACAAGTGTGATGTGTGTGGTAAAGCATTTTCTCGACCTTGGCTACTGCAAGGCCACATGAGATCTCATACCGGCGAGAAGCCTTTCGGTTGTGCACATTGTGGAAAAGCATTTGCTGACCGCTCCAATCTGAGGGCCCACATGCAAACCCATTCGACCCACAAAAGTTATCGGTGCTCCAGGTGCAACAAGTCATTCGCTCTCAAATCATACCTCAACAAGCATTATGAGTCGTCCTGTTACAAAGATATGCCTTCTAGCTCGCTGCCTTCTAGTCCATCATCTTCCGTCTCCTCTACTTCCACAACAACCATAATAGCTACCAGTGATAGTGCCACAGATATGACACCGGTTAACGGTATCAATACGATCAACAGTTTGGATGAAAGTTCGGAAAATTCTATCATTTCCAGTGCCAATGAGCTGAGCGGTGGACAATTGTCCAATGGTAATAACGGTAGTGTTGATCATCATCACAATGGCTCAAGTGTTATCAGTAATGGCAATAATTCGTTTTCATACAAAATCAGTGATTTACTTGCTTCTAATACAAATGAGAGTTCACCAAACGGTAATCCAAGTCGACGAAAGGCTTTAGCAGGTCGACAGAATGGAAATATTTCCAGAAAAATTACAACACTTCAGTCTAGCAAATGTTTAGATTTATCTTGAATCAAATTTAGTTGATTAGAGGATCAAACTAGGAACTCTTGTTAGTGCCATTCATGATATCTCAAATAGCATCAGTAGTGGCAGTAGTTATTTTTCTCTCTCTCTCTCTCTTACACAAACTCTACTCCACAATGAATAATGGCCCTCTCTGACAATCTTCCACTGTCATAAGCTCATCCATAGGAATCAGTCCACTGACCACTCAAATTCAACACATAATTTTTGATCACACAGAGCAACAGTTTCGATGGCAAGAGGAGAAAATATCCCAGCGCAACAGCAAGTCGATGCCATTGACTGGTCACCATTTACCTCTCCTCTTCTCTCTCGTATTTTTGCCTCGCATGAAAGCATTTGCTGGACTGAATGCTGATTCAGGCGATGGAAGGAGAGAGAAGGAATATTGGGTAAAAGGGGGCAAGGGGCAGGATTCATGAGTGCTCATCGATTTTTAGTGCTCCGAAAAAACTATCGATTAAAGGTTATGAATATTTACATGGATGGAAGAAGGATGATTAGCAAGTGGAAGTAAACGAGAGAGAAATCGAGCAATCTGAAAAGTCAAAGTTAGGGAAAAGAGGAAGAGAAATATGATGCAGTAGAGCAAGTAAATCGAGAGGAAACGATGAGGATGACTTTTCCAGAAATGATATCGAAACTTGGGCCCACTGAAGAATGACAAGCCATACTCAATCAGAGAAAGATTAGAGAGGGAGAAAAAAAGAATAATGGCCTGGAAAGCGAAAAGCGAAGGATGCAATCACCATGGCCACTAATCGCAAGTGAAATCATTCAATTGTTGATGGACATGATTCTTCTTGTGTGTGTATGTATGATCATCATCATATGCACACCATTCAAGAATGCAAGAATATTCCACCAAATATTTCGCCCCTCTTGGTATTCTCCAAGCGTTTTTGAGTGGACTTTGAGCAGCGAAAATACACAGGAAGATCAACATGGTTCGTCTCAATTAATTCAAATCTTCCTATCATCTTCAGATTAATTCTCTTACTCTTTTGAAAAGAGTACAAAAAAGAGGCTACCTTACACCAGCAGAAATTGTATTTCGCTAAGTCAATCTCTTGAGCCAATGAATGCTCTCTCTCTCTCTCTCTTGGTCCATGATAGAGGGAAAACGAAGTGAATTCTCTTGTATCTTCAACTTGCAGCTTCTTTACTATCCAGGGGGAATCAATGCCTAGAATAGAAGCGGCAAACTAGTGTCGAATCGAGCAAAAAGAAGAAAAAAGGTCCACGAGCATTCAGAGCTCAAATATGGTTAACAATGATGGATCCACCATCTATCAACATCCGAATCCGAAATTCTCATCTCGCAAGGCAAGCAACATGTAATACAGTTTGATGATCAACCATGCGAACATAAAGAGAGAGAGAGAAACGAAAAATAGGAAGAGAGAGAGAGAACAAGAGATGGAGGACAAGAAAAAACGGCGAATAGCATCAGCAACAGGAATACACTTCGCTTTCACTACTACTGAGGATGTAAGCATTCTCTTGATCCCCCGGATTCTTTCCATTCTTTCTTCTCTTGTGAGGATGACGGACTGTGTATGTGTACGGGATGTAGATGATGTGATCCTTCTTTCTTTTTTCTTCTCTCTGACCATTTATGCGTACACACTGTCACAATACAAATGCTGTGCCCACATAATTCTCATCATCAGATAAGCAGTAAAGGAGGGAGAGAGAGCAAGAAAAAGATGCGGCATGGAGGATTCTCTCTCTCCCCTTCAATCATTTTCATCCTCCTCTTCACCCACTTTAGATCTTTCTCTTCACTTCCTTTTTCCTGTTCATCTCTCCACACACCAATGGATTTCATGGAATTTCCTGTGATACAATATTAATAGTATGTAAGTCACCAGGGAAATGGAAGTGCAAGCAGCATGCAAAAAGAGAAAGCGAATCATCGAAACACTTTCTATTTCCGGATTCTGTCGATTTCGTTAAAGAAAGAATGTACAGAATCGAGCATTATTCAATCACCACCAAGTGCCAACGTACCAGGACCTCTCTCTTTCTCGAACAATATCTCTTTTTGGTGCACCTTCTATGAATGGGATCATCATTCAGCATCCCTCAGCCATTAGATTTTAGCAACAGATTCTGGTTCCTCTGTTGCTTGCTCACCTGTTTGTTGCATTCTAATCTCATCACACCGCATCTATTCTCTCTCTCTCTCTCTCTAGCTGTATTCTTCTTCATTCTTCGATATTGAATCTCTTGCTTCTTCTCCATCTTTCCTTTCAACCCCTGCAGCTCTATTGATTCTTCTTTTCTCACGTTTCTCCTTATTCCAGCATCATTCTTCTACTTATTCTTCTTGCTGAAAGATATAGAGAAAAGGCAAACAAGAGTAAATATGAATATAATGTTGTGCACTCAAAATATTGATCACAATCATCTTCACCATAGAATAAGAGAGAGTAAAGAGAGGATAGAAAGAGAGAGTGACAATCACACATTGAATTACGCATAACAATCATCTCGCCCTCCAATTTCTCGCACTGCACGATTTCTTCTTCTTCGCTTGGATGGAGAATTTTCCGTGATTTTGCATCACATTTGCGCTTATCTTCTGCCTCCACCATCACAATTTTCCTCTTTCTCTCAAGTTTCTTGCCTCTCTTTGTTTCTGGCATCCAAGCGAAAGCCTTTCTCACTTATACACAGTTGAAACACTTTGAGACACTTACTAAAAAAGAAGCTGTGATCATTTGAGCTGTTTGAAAAAAACTGTCCTGCAAGCATCTGAGCATCTCAATCTTCCTCTCAGCATCCGATCATTTTTTACTCAACTCTCGCTCTTTCTCTTCCTCTCACTTCATCCTCATTCGACTGATAGCTCTTGATTTTTGTACATCTTCTTTGGTCTTTGGTCACTTGGTCCCCTTTACAGTACAGTTTCTCAGTTCTGTCGTCTTGCATCAATGAGAAAGAGTACAAAAAGAGGAAGATGTCGTCTCTCACAAGTTGAATACTTAAAAGAGAACACAAAGAGCATCGGTAACAACAACAATAGCAGGAAACCGTAAAATCTTTTTCACCAAGATTCATGAAAGATTGTCAAGCGCATAATACTTTATCGTTTTCATCCTTAATTAATCATAATTTCATGTGGAGAAAAGGAGCCCTTTGTTCTGAACCTTTGTGACCCTCACTCTTAGCATCACAAATCACCTCCAACACGTTTCTCTCTCCTCATCTTTTCTCAGCATCTTTCTTCTCTTCCACATCAACATACAGCCACAAAACACAAGAAACACAATTGTTCACTGTCGCTTCTTTCTCTCTCACACACATTCACGTACGTACCAGATACACATATAAACTCACTATCGTTTCTGAGCTCTTCACCACCAGCCAGCTCATCGATTATCATCATCACTAATTGTTGGAAAAACAAAGTAAAAAAAGCAAGCACTTTATGCAAATTACCGTTTTCATCACGTGAGCAAGCTCTTGCTTCAATGGGCCACTATTTATCCATCTATCTATCTGTCTACATTTCTTCAATGCACCTCAAGCAATACAAAGACAATCGCCCCGAAAAGTATGCACCAAAGCAAATAATTAGTCCCAATCATACCCATAATTCATGAATATATGCAGAAAATTGAAACTCAAATATGCAAAAGACATATATACATATATCCTTGATAATACGTCTTTGTTGAAGACAAGCTAAGCATGTCTTTTTCTTAGACAAAGGTTTGAAACAATCGAAGTAATGCATGCTAATTAATCAATCAAAAATCCTATCAATCAAACTTTAATAACTCTAATATGCTCATCGTCAGCTTCAGCCACGAATACTGGTGCTTTGTGGTTACGATTTTGCTACCATTTTCTTTTGAGCCCCTTTTCATTCAATGATAATACTTGGTTAAAGTTAGCCTTGGGGTATTCAAAAGGGAAATATTCTTGTTCTAGTGAAATAATGTTTCGTGGTATGAGAAAAATTTTTTGCCCTTAAAAACCGTAAATATGCACAAAGCAGAAAAGGTGCTGATCGTAACCAACACTGTGCGGTAATTCCATGGATGTGCTGACCCAGTCGCAGATTCCTATGCAATAATCAGAGTTTCTTTCCCCTGAAAAATATGAAAAAGAGGAAGAAAGTCTCTCTTGTTCCGAGATGCAGATAAATCAAGCAAACCATTTCTTTCCTTTCCCACATATTCAGAGAGAAATATTTTACCCATCCTTGTTCATCATCATATACACATATATATTCTCTCTACTAGCTTCATTAGATTTCATTATCAATGGGAATTAAAGTGCACAATCAGCAATCTGTAGTTTGAGAGACAGAGAGAGAGAGAGAGAAAGTAGAAATGATTTCTCTTCCTCTCTCTCTCACCCACTTTCCTTGCCTACAGAGTTTTCCTCTGATTCCTCTACAAAACTTTTATTCTCTTCCCAATAAAGGAAAGACAGGCAAAGATCCCGTGTGCTATTGAAACCCTCTACACACAGATTTTTCTCTCTCTCTTCCTCTGATGGCCCAACTCTCTTGGTGGGTCGAATCAGAATCCTATCTGAATTGGCATGAATCTAGCATTCATTTTCTCGAAGCCATTTCCAACCCCCAGGATCTCCATTCCCTTCTGTGGCATTCCGTTTGTGATCAACTTTCTCTCTCCTTTTTCCGGCTGAATCCACCAATACATTCCCCTTTCTATCTCTCCCTCTCTCAGATACTATACCTTTCTCGATATTCTTCCCCTTTCTTTCTCCCTCTACAAATTTCTCTTTTCCTCTGATTTTGAGACAAAATTGCTTTAGTGAGAAACTGTTCTCTCTTTTTTCCACTATAGTTTTCGTGACTTCACTTTAGTCATTTATCTTATTTTTCGCCCTCATAGGCGAATTTAGAGAAAACCTCATGAATTATTACGATTCTTTGAATCAAGAATCACGATATTT
Source organism: Brevipalpus yothersi (assembly GCA_003956705.1). NCBI lineage: Eukaryota > Metazoa > Arthropoda > Arachnida > Trombidiformes > Tenuipalpidae > Brevipalpus > Brevipalpus yothersi. The sequence continues at coordinate 33,735 of QZCP01000397.1, forward strand.
TCCTGATTCGCGTGGTGACAATCAAACTAGAAGAAGAAATGACCTAGACGCCTCATATTTTCTCTCTTTTGCTCGTCACAATCATTTCTTCTTCTCCATCTTCCTCTTCCCCTTTCTCTTTCTCTCTCATTCCAATCACATTCTATCATTATGACTATCATTTGAAAGAGTTTCTCTCTTGCTCTCAAATTCTTTCAATCCTTCAGAAAATTTCCATTCAGAATAAGCTAGTTAACAATCATATGCAATATCCAATTGATTATTATCATAAAAGCCAATATTCCACTTATAAGTATGTAAAATAGACACATTTTATCACTCTTTTCTCACCTTTTATGTAGAAGAGAAGAGTAAAAAAAGCTCGATCAAGCATATATATTCTTCCATTCCAAGCACTCCCAAGACAATCTTTATGCACCTTGTGAAAAGAGATGAATATCATTGTAAAATTTATATGGTATCAATGCATCGAGCCCTTCTCTATTTGACTTTTCTTTTCTCCCCTTTTCAAATTCTCTCTTGAAAATAGTTGAACAATCATGAGAACTATGATTGTATTTGTTACTAGTAAAATTTTAAAATGAACTTTGTCTTCACGGTAATTTGTTCTATTTTGTTGACATGCTTATATCTCATGTGAATACATTATTCCCTCTTTTCAAGTAGCCAAACGCAAAGAATGGAATATTTTTTACAGTAATATGGTGACGAAAGAAAATTTCAACGAAAAGTGACGAGTATGGCTACTTTTGAAGTATAGTCTTTTCTAAGCTCCTCTGTATTCCTTAATCTGAGCAACAGAGTGACCCAAGAGGCTGAATAAGCAACAAAATGCCAAGAAGCTCAGTTTTTTCTCAAGTAAAAATCCTCTCAGAAAAAGTTCTCCTTCAGAATTTTCATGAGACATAGATATAATTGAGTTGCTCTTGTCATGCAAGGGTGGAATACTCTTATTCCCCCCTCTGCTCATCGTGATTTGGATAATGTTTTATTATTAGCAATATCATTCTTTCTCTCTCTTTACTCTTCTCTCTATCTTTCTCTTTATGCAATTTTCTTGAGGGCTCAAAAATGAGCAAACCTTCAAAGAAAAATGTGGAAAAAAGTATTCACAAGCAATAATACGAAATAAAACAATACAAAAGATACCTTTTTATCAAGTTTTGTTTAAGTATTCCCAATGTACTCGCTTATCCTTTTGTTCATAAAATTTACATTTGCAAAAATTCAATAGAAACCATTAGATTGATTCCATGAAGCTAGGAAGCGGGCAAACAATAGGAATCATTCTTCGTTTATATATTCCTCTTTTCAAACGCGTCAAACGAATTGAGGGGAAATGACAGAGAAACGCAATTGAATTGGTTAGTAGGTTTATTCCCACGTCCAGCTATGAATTTATCGTTATGATTTTTCAATACACTCTAATTACGTTATTCTTTTCAACAATTTCCAAGCTTCAACTCAATTCGCTTACGCTAGCAGAACAGCGATTCCAGCGATTTCATTGTCCACCGGAGCACAATTCTGATCGCTATCAGAAGCCTATTAGCATTTATCATTTGAGAGATGATTTATTCGGCAAGCTAGCTTCATCAGCATTGAATAAATATATTATATTAGCTTCCATTGCAACCCATTCTCGGCGAGCTTGTGTCAAAGAGAAGCAGAGAGAGAGAGAGAGAGAGAGAGAGAGAGAGAGAGAGAGAGAGAGAGAGAGAGAGAGAGAGAGAGAGAGAGAGAGAGAGAGAGAGAGAGAGAGAGAGAGAGAGAGAGAGAGAGA
>QZCP01000398.1:0-22207 GCA_003956705.1 Brevipalpus yothersi
TTTTGTTAACCACAGTTACTAGGATAACTGAAATCGTTGTCATACTTTTGGGATCCGCGATTCGAACCCTCTCATTTGAATCAGGCGAAACAAATAAATTTATTTTGCTGAGAGAAGCGCAAGGTTTAGACCCTGACACTTCAACACGCCCTCCTCCTAAAAAGGAAAGTGCTCACAGTATCAAGATGAGGAGAGGAGGAAAGAAAGAAGAGAAGAAGATGAATTAAGTGAAGAAGAATATTTTATCCTAGAAAAAATGTTACACACAGTGAGAAGAAGGAAGAGAGAGAGAAAGACGAGAAGAAGAAGAAGAAGAAAAGATGATGAAGCGAATCAAACAACCATTCTCATCTCTACCATCCATATGATGATCGAATTTTCACCCTTGATCGAAGAGCAAGTGGAAAGAAATGAAAGAAGAAGAATTTAGGTGTATGTTTGAGTTTGAATTTTTTTTTGGCGATGGACTTTCAACTCTCTCTTTCTTCATCTTCATGTATATTGAGTATGGATTCTGTCATGAAATTTCTCTTTCACTATGTTATAGTTCAACATTTTTTTATTCAACCAACAGCTGAACACTCAATCATCAAAGACGCCTCTGATAATGATGTTTGCATGAGATTCTCAATTTTGTTGAAGGTAAATCAGCATTTTCATTTCAAATCATCACTTCATTTTCTTCCATATGACTGACACTTCTCAAGAATTGAATGAATGTTCCATGATAATATGACAGAAGTTTTCGCATCATTTTCCATTGCTACCAATACCCATGACAAGAACTCATAACTATAGTATAGAAGGTTAAAATAGTTCATCATTATCATTCTAAACTTGGAACTGAAATTCTTTCAAATTATCGAAATTATGGCCACTGAATTGAGCTGTCTTCTGAAAGTGGGATTTCTTGCGTTCAAGTTTTCTGAATGACTCCCACTCTGAATTTAGGGAGGAAGTGATTTCAATCTTGTCCACAAATGCTTTTGGTCATCTATTCTCTGTAAACCCTGAGTATATGACCCAGAAGAATCTTCAAGTATTTCTACTTCGACGATTTCGAAGAAAACTATCGAACGACCAAACTATGTTTGGAAAGTATTCTCAAAGCTTCTCAAATCACACCACAATCTATGTAATAGCTGTTTGATGTAAGTGATATTATTTCACACAGGTGAAACGTATCATACACCTTCAAACCATGGCGATTAAAAGTTACTGGTCATGAATGAACATTAGTTTGGGTGGAAAAAGAAAATGAATGATTCTCTACTCATGGAACCGATGAAAAGTTGTGATATTGGATAAAATGATGTGGAAAAATTTTCCGTGAATCATGGCGGAAGTAGCAACCAAAGCATCACATAGATGTAGAGGAAACTGGAAAAGATTCATAAATTCACCATCAAATTTTCCTCTATTGACCATTATTCATTTTATCAGGTTATTTCTCATTTTCGCTTCACTTTATCGCATTGGTCAACATTTCATTGCCTCCTACATTTACAAAATCTGCCCGAAAATTCATCCAAATGCTGAGCCCTACGGAAACTATATTCTCATTTGGTTCATCTGATAACTGAAAATGCTTCATGAGAACGGGATTTTGGTCCTGAATTCTCATTTCATTTCATCAATTTTTTCGCGATTGACTCACATGAGTTTTACTTTGGACAAATTAACAAAGACAAACATAGATATAAGATCTAAAGCAATCTTCCGATTGGATCCTCTGTTCACGGAACACTGTAAGCCCTTCGATTCTTTTTAATGAGGAGAATTTCCACTCAATTCTTCTATTCTTTTCTTAGATTTTCTCTTGATGCTTAAGAGGAGTAAAAATTTTCTAATCTCCATGACTATCATCAAACTAACGATACTTTCAACTAAGAGCTTGATAGATCTTGCATCTCTTTCTATCGGCTTTATTCATCTTCTGAAGCAACTTGGAAATTGCTTGAGGTTATGCTTGAAGAGGCATAATAGATTGATCAAATATTTAACCATCAAAGGTTTATTTTGAGTATTTTTCAATCTTCAAGATAAGTGACAAGTAAGACTATCATGGAGTGAGAATCCTATGCTGATTGTTCCTTGGTGAAAGAGATATCGTTTGTTATCTCAACTAACTGAATGGTGAATGCTCTCCTTTTTTCTGATTCTTATTCACTTGTATCAGGCATACCTTCCATATATTTGGCTGATTGGCCTGTTAGCTATGCTTCTGATTTTCCAATGTTTGATGAGACAATCAGTATAGATATTATCACACCATCAAATAAGCGATCAGATGAATGATTCTCGGTTAGTTTATATCTTACACTAGCTGCCAGATCATCGATTATGATTACTTCCAATCAAGAGATGCCCGAAGTCAGTACTCAAAATGATATCCATCCAACCTTACGGATGGTCAAGTGGGAGGAATAAATGCTTCAGAAACGGAACGTATCTCAAGTATAAGGAGAAACATCATCATTATGTCTATCAGTATCTGATCATGAATAAAGGAGCTCTATATAATGTGTATATACTTTATCCAAAGAATAGAAGAATATATATATTTTCTCAAGCTACTCCCTGTGTATCCAACTTACAATCAAATGAGCTTCGAGACCGAAAAAGGCTTTGTTCACATGTATGCCTCATGCTTAATATGAAAGCGAAAGAAGATGCCTTTGATTCATCTCTAATTAAAGCTTATGTTCTTATGTTGACTTATCCTCGAGATGATATTCTGGCGAGCAAAGTTATCCTCAATGCTCATCTGATGCTTTACTATCGTTTTCAGAGTATAAAATCAGTCTTTTCTTAGCTAACTTTTTCTCAATCTTCTCCTACACACAATCATGGGAATGAGTCTGATTATAATATCACCATGTAGGTAGTGATACCAGCTTTCTCCTGATGATCCTACTGATTTCTCTCTCTCTCTCTCTCTCTCTCTCTCTCTCTCTCTCTCTCTCTCTCTCTCTCTCTCTCTCTCTCTCTCTGTACTCTGTTTTGACAGCTTGCTCATAAGACTCGTATCATCTTCATCATTTGATCATCATCAATCAGTAGCAACTTCACTGTACTGAGGAGAGCTTGCAATTTTCTATGATCCTCATCTCTGTCTACCAATTTGCCATCTTACAGGATGTAGGCTTTCAGATTTTTTCCCCGTTACTTACTATCTCAACATTTGGCATTTTGACTGCGGCCAAGAAGTGTTTAATATTTTATTGCTAAGATTCAACAAGTTTCATTGAGATTGACTAGGAAAGAGAGAACTGGTGAGATTTTGGAGCTGAGATTCTTCTCATAAAAAGTAGACCTCCAAATGCCTTCAAAGAACGTTTTGAGTACAAAAATCTGGATAGCCAGTGTAATTCTATACTATTCTATACTAGAAGCAAGAACCAAGAAAGCATGTACACAAAATCATTACACAAACTAGCCTAGGGTCAAAGCTGATGGACTCTTGATGTGCCGAATTGTTAAACGATTAGTGCCAACTATCATGAGGCTTGTTATAATGATAAAAACTGTGAGGCACGCTTCCAACTGAACAGATAGTTACATTAGCGATCGTTTTGTTCATACTTTGCCTCGGCTCCATCTCGCAATCTAAGTCTGGATGAAAGCTTAGGATACTTGGGAAAAGAGTGGAGTTGGTATAAGTTCCAGTACTAGTGGCCTGTGTGCAGTCAAAGATTTGGCCAATTTCATTCATCCTGATTATCATCCAACTTCTCTCTCTTTCTTTCTTTCTTCCACTCTTGTTGTTGCCTTTTATCGTTGAGATTGCTCTTCAGCAAAAGCGGCTTAACCTTTTCTCAGCCTCCAGTCATCATCAGGATTTGTTCATCTTTCCTCCTCCACTATCAATGTTGACCGCGAAAGAAGAAGTCAGTCCTATGGATGAAGGTGAATGTTTCCTCTTATCGAAAAGATTCAGGCGAATAAGCATGAGAAAGTGGGATGAGGAATAGGATGGATAACGAGAAAAGATGGAAGGACAGAGCAATCCAGCGAAAAATTGGTCATGAATAGTATTCATTGGAGAAGAAAATGATCTTCTGGAATCATGATGGAGAGGATGAGAGAAAGAGAGAAAATGAATGGAAAAGAAGGAGAGAGAGAAAGAAATTATCACTCAGTGAAGAGTAGGCAAATTCATTAGGATCAATTTTGGTCCCCAATGAACGTTTACATCCAGAATGATTATTTGTCTTCCATTTCTTTCACCCTGGCTTCATGGAGAGTATATTTCATGGGAAATGTGGTGAAGATACTGATTTATCGGGAGAATCCTCATCATCTCAATTTCAATGAATATCTATCCACATTTCATAGGACTTTCTAAAACTACATACTATATATCGCTACACTATGTGTGTACTCAATGCACTTGTTCTTAAAATATTCTCCCATCATTGAAGCATTTTATTTCAACTCTATTCCACAAATGTTCTGTTCAAGTATCTTGGATTACTGCATCTTCTCTCTGCGATGATATCTTCGATCGAAGTGTTCAAGTCAAAGGGAAATTGTTTGAATAAGTGTACTCTCATTTTTGTATAGAATGAATTTTCGATTGTATTCTTGTTTTCCTTTCATACTATCTATCAAGTGATACTCCCTTCAGATCTTTATAGTTGCTCAGCTTGATGATGGAGATGCAAAATTTTGATGGGGATGTGAAGCTCCACTGAAATGAATTTATCTAATTCTCCTCAGATATCTCAGTTGATTAAGAGCATACAATAAATTAATCTGTCTAAAATAGCAACTAGCCACTTGTTAAAGCGTGAGATTTTTCATTCCATTCAAGATGTTCTATCATCATCACCGGAAGTTCTCGCCAGTTATCTATTAGGTTTGATACATTCGATTGTAGTAATGATTACACACAATGAGAGCCTTTTACAATTGTACATTACTTGAAAATGAGGAAGATCTTCAATTGTCGTGCAGATGATCTTTTGAAAACTGACTTAGATGATCGGAACCGGAACTTCCCAAATAGATTGTGAACTGTAGCCAATATCCGTTTGAATCAAATGGGACCTTTTATTCTTTTCCATCCTCACTACTATAATACTGTGTTTCTTTTCGATGATATCTTTCTCTCTCTCTCTCTCTTCCAATCGATTCATTCACAGTTTCATTTGCAAATTCAGTCACTATCATATCATGGATGGATAGTTGTGAAAGAAAATAAGAAACAAGAATACACATACACACATAGTATCTATCGTGGAAAGATATAGCTCAGAATATCTTGTCCTCCAGGAAAACTATCAATACACTCTGAATATATGTCCTAGGAAAAGAAAGGGAGAGAGAAATGCTTCTTTTTTGGAAACTATTCACCACGAAAATGAGTAAATCATGTGAAAAGAAGTGATTCTTGCTTTGCTCCTTCATCTTTTCCTGTCTCATCCATCTTCATCCTCGTCACTCGATCATTCATGAAAAACTTTTCCATGCATCTTGAAATTGGTTGTATAAAAAACCCACGTGAAACCATTTTCACCATTTTATTTTCTATTTTTCCCCCCACTTTATACTTGATAGGCTTGCACAGATTTTCTTGGTCATTTTATTCTTTTACCAGGAAAAACTTTAATGATAACATCACAAGCAATCAATAACATCCTGCGTGAAAACAAATGTCTAGTTAATCTGCTAATAACTTCTGGCAGGTACTTCACAAATTTGGCCACAATACCACGATATTCTCTGGTATTTATAACCTCAAATGTTGTGTTTCGATTTGCTTTCTCAATTTCTCTAATTTATAATGAGCCATGATACTTTTTCCACTGTGAAGATGCTGATCACAATTCTATCCTCCTCTGATGGTAATGATCTTGAGTAACATTGAGAATTGTTCAAATCGGTCACCAAGCCATTATTTGCGCCACAAACAGGCGGACTATATCGATCTAATTTTCTTTAATGTGAATGGATTGAGAACTTTTTCCCGATGCTCAACTTAGAGGAGGATGAAATGAAGCCATATCAGGGGAAAAAATCGATACATTCTAATCAACTTCTCTTCTCTGCCTTCAACATTATCCATTGTTTGTGCTTGCTGTAGCGATTAGGGAAAAGAGAATGGCTGATTGAGGAAAATTTGACACAAATACTATGGGTATACCCATCATCATGGAACGCAAAGCAGATCAGCCTTATTTCAGATTCCTTAACAATAATTGTGTACACAGACTGGAGCATTTCATCATCCATGGTGTACAACTTTTCGAAATAGAGAGAAAGGGAGAGAGAGAGAGAGAGAGAAAGAGAGAGAGAGAGAGAGAGAGAGTAAGAGAGAGAGAGGGGGGAATACAGACAGATGAATAGTAGTGAGAGTGTTGCATTGTTTGGATGAGGATAAAAGAAAGAGGAAGGAAAGTGGAGCTACCGAAAAGATGAAGATGAAGAAGAGAAGAGGAGAGAAGGAGGAGGAGGAGTGAAAAGATGATGTGAAAATGAATGGAATCATTTCAATGGATACCATTTTTGTTGTTGTTCTTTTTTGACTTGAATACATATACCCACACACACACACATTCACTAAACATTGTTCATTCGTTCGTTTCTTGTGATGAAGATGAGAGAGAAGAGAGGAGGGAAAAAATATCTTAAACAAGCTCATTGGACTCCACAATCATCAACATCAATTTTGACTCAATAGATGCTGTCGATTTTATTGATTTTTTGATCAATGTTACTTGTGTGAGAATTGATCCGGTTCAGTGTCTCTTTTCCTTCATCTCTTTTGCCACTGTACTTCTATTCTTTGTGCTGAATTTTTTTTTCTTCGCCTCCTCCTCTTCTTCTTCTATGTGTATAAGGTTTTTTTTGGGCAACCAAAAAGTGTGTCAATGTTATAAAAAGGAAGATGAGATAGATAGAAAAAAAGCCATCTCGATATGATGGTTGGAACCATCATTGAGAGGGAAACTCGGTGTGTAGAGCAATGTGAAAGTATATTCTTATTGCTCAATTTTTTGTAAATTATTGTACTTTTTTATTCTTCTTTTTACACCTCTCCAAATGAGATTGATCCTAGCTTGAACAGTTAAGTAAGCAAATTAGCCCATCAAAATGGATACTTTTTTTGAATGTGTTTAGTGACTTTTAAGACCTCCCAAACGATAATTTGTTCAATTTTTTTTCTCCAGAAAAAAACTTCTCCCAAACAAACTTGTTCATTCTTTGATTCAACTTGCAATATAAATCATTACACTTTCATCTCAAACTTGGAAATAAAACTCATCCCTATTAGAAATGATTGAATTCAGTCCAGAATCATATCGAATGTTCTTATTTGAAATATATATTATCAATTGACCAATTGATGAGAAAAATTTGATATCTTTTGATTTGCTGACTTAACCCAATAAACTATATCTCTATGATCACTTCACAACTATTGGTACAGAAACAATAGTTGATCCATGGTGAATGTTAACAGAGAGACATTTTGGATTTATCAGCGATTTCGGGATAATTTCTTTTCCTTGAAGAAAAAGAAATTCACAAGAATGACGGATGAGAGACACTGATCATTCCCAGGAGAGGGCAAGAGACTGTTTATTTGCGTTTTTTATCACATAGTTTTTCTTCTTTTTGATCCTGTGAAAAGGAAGAAACAAAAGAGCTCAATGATGGAAGAAAAAAGGAGAGAAAGAATCCAATAAAACTGAATGCTCAAGATTCCTTGTCTAACTGTACTCGAAGCGATACTTATCGTATGAATACATTACTATCGGTGTGAATATTGTCAAATTTGAGCCATCTCGATGAGTGGACATCATTGGGAACTACTTGACCATCGTGTCAGCAAATCGATTAGCTCATGACAATGTTCATGCAAGTACTCTTTTCCTCTGGTTTATTCGTCTACAGGAAAGAGTGTATAATTCTAATGGAGGTGTATATATCTATCTATCTACTTGGTGGAAGATTGAGAAAGACGTAGAAATGATTCAAGAAAAAGCAGTCTTTTCTCTCTTTCTTTTTCTCTCTTTTCCACCACAAAAGGCATGTAGCATCGCTTTTCCAGCTTCCGTGTACATCTATCAAGATCACATTTCATGTCACCACAATTATCCAGGGAATCAAGTAGACATTGGATTTGTTGCAATAAGAAGGAGTGAAAGAAAAGTGGAAAATATCAGTGAAAATAGCTGATGAATTGAATCAAGAGGATAAGATTCACAAAGATCAAATCATGGTGGATAATACAATCATATTTTCGAATTGAATTTCATTTAATCTGAGATTATATACTCAATCATACTGATGGCCTAGTTTCGAGAATTGTAGATGGATTCATGAGGAATTCAGTGGACTAATGTTGAATTTCAGTTCATGAAATACAGTAGATTCAAAGGAAACAGGGTAAATAGAGAAAAATTCTACATCTACTTTTTTCAGTCTCAACTCATCTGAAATTCTGATGCTTCCTTAAGTCATCTTTGATGCTTGATCAATTGACCAGTGGAGAGAAAGATATTTCCATATGTATTTCGGGACTGATCGATCACTGCCAGTGATGGCCATGGATCTTTGATCTTTCTCAGTTGTGATCATGAATTCAATGAAGCAATCATTTCACAATCGGAGCGATCATCGTGACTCATGAAAAAGATAGAGAGGAAGAAGGAAAGAAAAGAAGAAGAAGTAGGAAAACAAAATTCAATGCTCTACTGGTCTACACAGAATATGAGACATGAGCATTTTTTGAACTACTTGATCATTCTTGCTCTCCATTGAAATTATTCTTGTTCATAGCTTATTTATCACTTCTTTTTTGCTAATATATCATGTTGAGAGTATTCATCATTCAAATCAAGTAAAATTCGAAATTTTTCTAGCAAAATGTTTTCAAGATATCTTTTTGATGTAAATCATGTGGAAAGAATATTGAAAAATGAAAGATGTACCGTTTGACTTAATTTCCCAGATCAGAATAATTCTTTTCACTTCTACTGGGCTATATTTTTTAACAAAATGATGAAAAATTTGTAAGTAAGCTAATGTTTTTCAAGTTAATTGTTCCATGGAATCGAATGAGTGGAAAAGCGTTTCAGCAACTCCCAAGGATTGAAATCTTTGACCATTATCATAAAATGTTTGTTATCTAATAATTGAAAAAAAATTGATAGACTGGGTGATCAGTTGGAAGTAGAAGGTGGACTCACTTTCAAAATCAAATTATTTCATAAGAAAATATCTCGAAGCATGATGGAAAATCAGCCTTGATGTCTTATCTGAATGCCAAGTTATAGGACAATATCTCAACATGAGTATAGTCCAGTCAATCACTCTACTTTTGATGACGGACACTGTCGGCAGCCATTCAGATACAGGCTTTGAAGTTCCACCAAATCAGTTGAAATCAAACTAATGAGTGACATGAGATAACTAATCGAGGCATCAATCACACGGCTAGCAACATAGAATTTGGAAGAAAATAGAAAGGCACTTTCTCCATGTAACCCCACCTTCACTCATCTGAACACAGCTTTCATCAAGACACTATTCCATCTCCTGATTCAATTTAGAGTTGAAGAAAAAGATTGACTTGAGCATCTCAACCACAAATAGAACGCTCAAAAATGACTGAGAAAACTAAATTCAACTCTTGACCTGATGGCATGTTTCAAATTTTATCATGGCTATATGTTTCTGGGAAAAACTTTGATCCTTCCTGCTCGACTTTACTTCAAACCTCGATGTGTCTTGCAGTGAAGTACCTTTTCAGGAGTTCCAATGAAAGTAGCTAAACAAAATCAGTTTGATGATTCAGATTTCCACAAAAATTCACTAATTCAGAGGAAAATATCCACAAACAACATATTAGAAATCAAAAACTCTTGAGCACCCTCATAAATCTTGCCACCGAGCAAAGATTTGAGGAGCATGAGCCACAAATTTCGAGAATCTTTTTCTCACACAAAATTTTGTTTCTTATCGTGTCAAAGTTGATTGTTTGTGGTAGAAGAACATGTTTATAGAAGTTTTAGACCAGCGATAATCATAGCCTCTGGTTGAAAATGAACAGAGGCTAATCATATATGAGCCTATTTAACAGCATGAAACTGATTCGTTTCTTAGAACTGATATTTCTATTGTTACTTTTGATGAGGCTCCAGAGAATCTAATCTAATATGATCGGGCTCCGTTTCAGAAGAGCCATGATTTTTCTTAGTATGAAGAGTATTGTGTAGTGTATATTTATCTTCTTTCTCTCTGTTTCAGTAGAAATTTTGAAATCATCTGATGATCATGATCTTCTAACAACCCATCCTTCAGAGCTTCCACTCTTCAGTAGCATCCTTTCGACTTGTTTTGATGTTTGATAGGAGAAATCATTGATTTTTCCAAATCTTCGAGAGATATTGGTGATTTGCGTCTATATTTCACATTTCTGGCTACAAACAATTGTTCAAATCAATTTCATGGAAGTTCAAATTTGAGAGGTCAACAGGATGATCTTCGAGACCTCTCGGAAAATCAGCATGAAATTGAAATCTCTTCTGATATTGAAATTTTTCCATCGCTCTTTCCCCCCTCTCCCTTCTCTCTCAGCTTTCTTTGAACATTCTTTCATGTATATACAAAATTCTACTCTTGATCGAATACATTTGAATATCGGGAAAGCGTAAAGGAATGGAAAGTGTTCATGAGCTCCAATTCACTGACAAGTCATGTATAAACGATCCATTCACAAATAAACTTCTTCTTCTCCTTCAAAAGTTAGCGATACATAAGAGTATAGTGAAAATCGGTTCCTTATTCTATTCACGAGTGAATATCTTGCAATATTCAGTGAACTGGAAATACAGAGGCAAAGAAATTGAGCAGGATGGGGTGAAAATGAATTGTGGTACTGCTTGATCAACTGCCTTTGATTGCTGTTCATAAATATCGGTATATCATCCACTAAATATGGATCTCTCTCTCATAATGGTCTCCTTCTATGAATCAAGTTTCAGGAAGACTTTTACCGTTACCATCATGAGATGCCCAGTAAACTGAATATCTTTCTCTCCAGAAGAAAAACCTTATGACATTATCTTTGGCACCTATTTCTCGTATTCATCTGAAACAATTCCAAGTGAATGGATGAAGATGGGAGAGAGAAAAAAAAGTTCCCTATGAGAAGAGCAAAGTGATAGACCCAAGAATCGTGTAGGTTCCAGGAGCTCACTCTCAATGTTATCAAGTGTCCATCTCATGTTACTTGTATATCGGATCTTGTGATGGGATAAGATGAGGATGCTGAGCTCTCCATCTCTCACGTCCTCTCTTTCTTTTTTCTCGGGCAATCAATGAAATCACTCGAAAAACTTGGTCCAATTCTTGACCATCCACCATCCATTGCATCCAATCAATCTTTTCTTCATCTTTATTCTTCACTTCTTCTTATAGCCCCTCTCAAGACTTTCTCTCTTTCTCTCTCTCTTTTTTCCTCTGTATCCTTGGTCATATTTCATCCATTGCATGTTGAACGATGGTGAATTTGATCTTGTTCAAGTCCACTTTGGGTCCAAGTAGAAGACAAATAATAAGTTAGTGTTATGACTATGCAGCTCAATATTTTAGGTCAAAATGAGGCTCTGAGCTCTATGCAAAATCAGGTTCTAGGTTGTACCAGCTTCTATCTTCAATCATCAAATGGGCCGATATAGTGTTGATTTCTTGCTTCTCATATTGCCTCTTGGATTGAAAAATTTTCATAGCTTCATGGACCCAGTGGATACCCAAGTGAAACTTGCTCACATTTCTTTTGTTTTACACATGAAGATTATGAGCTCCTGATCATAGAGAAATTTCTCACCAAAGTACTTAATGTGTCAGTTCCCAGTGTTGTCCTCCTATCAAGATAATATCTCATTCTGATTCGAAAGGTGGAAAAAATTCATTGAATGAGACAGAAGAATAAATCTTTGAAGATTATGGCAAACTTTGAGCATTCTGAAACAGAAAATCTTGCTTCTGATGGAAATTTCAGAAGTTGAGGAAGCACTTCTCCAGCTTGGAATCCTGATTTCCGTGATACCTACGGTTGCACACAAATGGTGGAAAAATTTACACAGGAGAATTCAGACTGAAAATCCAAGTACTGAGCGTTTGTATCTCATGGTCTGTCATGGTTGAATTACAATTCAATATGATTCATGGCAATTTCTAGTAAGTTATCTGCTAACACAGTTAGAAGTAAAAATGTCCAACCGGAAATTGTCCACAGGGACTCACAAGAGAGAGGTGAAAAATATGCAGTAAATTCGAGAAAATAGAGGAAAAAATGGAAGAAAAACTATGATCAAATGATAAAGAGGAAAGAAGGAAGATCCAATAGTGACCTCAATGATATTGATATTTGATGAAGATGAATGGCTTTAACATTTCACAAGAGAATCTATGGGAAGAAAAATTTGCCTTTCGAATCTTCTTATGTATATATTTCAAATAGTGAAGAATAGGAAATGGTATCAAAGTCTGAATGCAAATGTTTCCTTCTTTGAGCTCTTTTCTTCGAAGCCTTTTCACTTATTCTTCCTCACATTCTTTCTCCAAGAAATTCTAGAATTCATGAACATGGTTCGTTTTCTCTCTCCCTCTATCTTTGCCTACTCGGTGGGAATACATTCTCAAATTAGACTAAAAATTTTCCTGTGAACATTTGACCATGGTTGATGTTGCAAGAACTCTTTCGAAAAAGAGGGAATACTCTCTCTCTCTCTCTCTTCCCATCTGGATACAAGTATGGATAGAAAGTTTGACTTGAGGAAAAAAGGGATAAATGAGAATAAAAAAGAGGAGAGAAAATGTGGAAGAATGCAAAATATAGCATCATGTTTCCTGGAGTCAGAATATCGCAGAATAAGAGAAAGAAAAAGGCAAAGAATCAAATGAAAGCGAAGTAAAATGAGAAACACTATTCATCCTCTCTCTCTCTCTTTCAGAGCTCACACTTTTACTTCATGCAAGCAACTTATTCATTATACATTCACTTGTATCGTCTTGCCACTCTCAATACTTCCGAGTACATCATTCTCTTGCTTACACTTGCCTTCACATTTAAATGTGCTATCCTTCTCACTTTGAAAGCGAAATAAAACGAAGGAACTTTTGAAATCAGTTAGAATCCATTCTCATGCCAGGATGAGGAAGAAAGTGGAATATCGTGATACGATACGTTCTTCTACTTTTCACTCTCAAGGCAACCCCAAGCCTTACAGGAAGAGAAGAGAGAAAAACAAAATCTATGCAAATCTTCACACAGATTAGGGATCAAGTTCACTTAATATTTGTGCTCCAAAACGATGAATGATATGATAATCTGGTGTTTTGATCATGAACAAAGGAGGAAAACATTTTTGAGAGGATAAAATTTTCGGTGTTTTGACAATCTGCATAAACTATCGATAAATATCAAGCAACCCCAGTAAATCGAGAGGGTGGAGGAGTAAAGAGAAAGAGTAGGGAAATATGATTCATGAGAATACAACATTTTGTGTTCAAAGTGTTGTTCACTTTGACAAATAATAATTCTCATCTTAACATGAAAAATATTTCACTCCAATGCTTGATATGTGTAAATGTCCATGCCACAAACGTGCTAATTTACGAGTTCAGTTCATGGAGTACATTATAATCACATCCTCTACAATATACACCAGAAGCAATCTCTCTCTAGAAAAGATCTCAAGCATAGATTCCATTTTGAATGTTTGATATATATATTTTCGCCCTCTTTATTGTTTAATGAAGACCAGGCTCAGATATGCACACTCTTCCACTGTATTCTACGAATATTTCATGAGCCACTGTTTTTATTGGAAAAAGCTTCCGATTTTTCCTCTTCACACTCATCTTGCATGTTCAAGTGATCATCTTGAGAACAAAGTGGATGATGATCATCTCTTCTCTTCTCTTCTTCTGTCTGTGTTTTGTAAGCTTGTCCCTTCTCACTAGCATGATGCTGTAGCATCAACTTGAGGCACTTCAGATAGATAAAGAAAGAGAGAGAGAGAGAGAGAGAGAGAGAGAGAGAGAGAGAGAGAGAGATAGAAAGAAAAGAATACACACGCCTGATAAAATTTACATGAACACTTTGATACTGGAAAGCTTCTACAATTGTTTCATGTTCAACAGAAGATTCTATTGTCTTCAAATTTTATTGTCAAAAAACTCATGGAAAATATCATCTTAAAATAGTATCACAAACGAGGACACGATATCATTTGATATGAATTTTTGGCTACTAGAAAATAACTCAAAAAATTATCAGTTACTACAGCTGATTGAGTGGCAATAAAATTTTCATAATGATTCAAAATATCATGAAGCTACCATTATTCTTCAATATTCCTTCAACACTCACATTTTTTTCCAACAAAATTTTTATCATCAAATGAAGTGCAAAAGATCGGTCAACTTTTATCTCCTCCTTTCGATTCATGACTGATCAACCTTGCGACTGATGATGGGGACCCTTCCAGCTTATATTGGTGCCAAAAGAGATCATCATCACTCAAAGTGGATAAGATTTTGGTCCTCAAACTGTCGGCCTCCATTATCCCACCCAATGACTTCTATCCAAGAAGTTACTCTTTCTCTCTTCGATCTCTACCCAGTACATCTTTCCACCATACGGGAAAGGTTGAGTATTCATGATCAAGTGAATGGGAGGCAGAAGAAAAAAAGAATTCATTGGATTCCCCTAGTAGCAGCCCGAAAGACCCCTAATTTTATGGTTCAACCGGGAAAATAATACAGTACTTTGATGTCTCGAAGTTGGGCAAAATGGTTATAAAAGAGATGACTTACTGTAAAAAGAGAGCAAGATGATGATAGAAAGAGAAATTGATGTGAAAATGCTATATATTCTTATATCGGCCCTTTGGACCCAAATAACCTTCGGGCGTTGTTGCGTTTCAACAGTTTGTCGAAGTTGGTGGAAATAAATATATATATTCGTTCCACTGGAAGTCATAAAGATTATGTGCATATCATTTCCATCATTCACATAGTTACGAAAGAAAGAGATAAAGAGAGAGAGAGAGAGAGAGAGAGAGAGAGAGAAGAAAAAGAGGAAGAGGAAGAGAGAAGGGAGTAAGTTGACTTCCTCAAATTGACGATAATATTGGCAAGGAATAGAAGTGAATCCAATTTTGCTTTATACTTCTTTTTTTCACTCTCTCTCTCTCTCTCAATTCCAAAGTCAAACTATTTTATATAATATCACTATAGCATATCTCATAGTAGTACTTTTTTTTCCTTCTGCATAAGAATGTATTCTCTCTCCCCTTGCTTTTTCCATTATTTGCTATCCCAAGTCCATCGAGTATACTGCCACTTTGATGACCCCTTTTGTACCTTGATACTCACAATTTCCACAGTCTATTTTGATGTGTCAAGGCAAACTGTTTATATTGCCCTCCGGAGATTCGACAATATCGTATGGAAAATTGAATTCAAATGAAAGTGGATATGAATCAAGCTTATATTTGATAGACAAATTTGTTCCCTTTTATTTTGACTAACCCTTTTCATCTTTTCCCTTTCTCTTTCTCTTGCTTCTGCCCACTATATTTTCATAGTCCAAATATGAGATAATCTACATCAAACAGACCCCTTATACACACAGAATATAACGTTATATATATATAGTTTGCACTCTCTCAACTCTATTCTCAGAGCCAGTCATTAACTTTTACATATTATGTTAATATTTATTCCATTTCACATTCTCTCCCGAGAATATTCCATGGGAAACGGAAGAGTAGTAGTAGTTGTATTGGTGCCTGGAAGGAAAAGAGGATCTGAACACACACATCAGCATTGGTAAGTAGGCATCTAGTGGGAAGCTAAAGTTGGCCAAAAATTGAGCATTGAAGATGCTAAAGAGAGAGAAAGAATTCGAAATTCATTCAGATGGGGTATACATATAAATGGATAGAATAGCAAAAGAGTATAGTAAAAGTTTCGAAAAGATGCCCATTTGGAGTGATAGAAAAGAAGGAGAAAAAGTGAAAAGAGCATGAATAAATGGTCACATACACACATACTTTACTGAGGGCTAGTCGTGGGAAGATGAGCTGTGGATGAGGATGCTGAGTAGAGAAAAGAGAAGATGCGAAAGCATGCATCCCTCTTCTCCACTTGGCAGTTAACATAAAATAGAGTATCTCAAAGATGTGTAGAATGGAGAGAATATTTATCTGGATGTTCAGTGTAATTCATGAATTGCTTGTCCAACAAATTTACTAGGCTAAGCTGGAAAAAGGGGAGGCGGGGAAGAGGGGTTTTGTTTGGAGAGGGAATAGTATTAATATGAAGCAATAGTTCAGAGAGGGAGAGAGAGAGTTTCGAAGAAGGATGGAAACGATGAACATTAATCAAGAGGCGAACATTATAGAGAAAATGCAAATTCAGTGGCACAGAAGAAGGAGGAAAAGAAGGAGAAGAAGAAGAAAAAGGGAGGCAAGTGTTTCGTCCCCAAGATTGATTGGTTTTGTAATCAGTATTAATCAATTAGTTAATCAGCATTGTAATTGGTTGAAGAACATTACCATAAGAGAGTGGAAATGAAGGAGGAGAGAGAGAGAGAAAATAGTCAAGCAAGATGCTGTGGACAGAAAGAAAGCAAAAAGAGATGAGGATGCTGGAAAGTTTGTGGTAGAGTGGAAAGAGGAGATGAGAACAGAGGGAATCATAAGTGAAAGTAAAGAGGTTGGAAAAAAGATATATAGAAATATTCTTCACACACACACTGGGAAAGTGTATTGTTTACATGCCATTGTCTGTAGCCATTGTTTTCTTGCACCAAGCTACTCATTGACACATCATCTCTCTCTTTCTATTCCTCCTCCTCTTCTCATGTCTTGAGGCTATTCTAATGGATGTAATCGCTAAGGTTGAGAATCAGTCGAGGGTGTAGATTATTACCATCATCATAATTGTATGATGATGGTGATAAAGGATGAAGCAATGCATGGCGAATATGCCTGGAATGTGCTCTGTCTCTCCTCTTTTATGGTTGTAGGAAAGTGAAAGATGCTTGATTTTATATCTAGTGATTCCTTGTGTTTATTCTCACATTCTTTGTCTAGTCTCAACAAATTCACACACAGTGGAAAGCGAAATAGAATGCTTGTATGCATGGATTTGACATTAAAATTTGATGCCAACAAGAGGATGAAAACTTTACACATCTTCTTCATTATCATCTAGAGAAGATGGAAGATTCCCTGGAACAAATTCCATCTCTTTGCCTTGCACCCAAACACACACATGTACAAACTCTCATCACCGGTAGTTAGTAAAGGGAATGCTATTCTGAGGTGAAAAGAGAAAAAAGGGCTTGATTCGACTGATGGAATAGAGAATTCCAAAGATTAGCCGCTCCAGGAGAATTTTATGTCGTTTAACACTCAAATTTCCACAGTTTTTCACCTCAGTCGTGCAAAACACACACATTCACTCATAGTTATGTGTATTTGTAAAAGTGATGATTCTTGTCACCATCTCATTAGTCGTGAATGCTTTGGATGAAAAGGAATACCGAGATGGAATGATGTGAGGTAAAGTGAGGCCACCGAAAGCAATCAGAGTAGTTTCATATTTCTATGGGAATATTCATACATTGCCATGAGCGAATAGTAGCAGTAGTAAGCTATGGTAGTCTTCATTATACGCAAAGAATCAGCATGATATGCAACTTGAAGAAGGATAATTTTCACCTCCAACACTTTTCACACATTGCACCTTCCATACCATTGGCATCATCATTGTAGCACCACCAAAATCATCATAATCATCATCACTATCATCATCATTTCCAGAGGGAGAGAGAGAGAGAGGAAGAAGAAGAAAACAGAGATCATCATCTTCGTCATCAGTAAGTGTGAGAATTTTATATGAGGCAAAAGAGGAAGAAGAAAAAGAATACCGAGTATGGAAAAGGAAATGAAGAAGATGAAAGTTATTCAATTATCAAACGGCAGCTTACGTTAAGTATCAAAAGAATGTTGAATATTTTAGTGTTGAACAGTTTTTAAATGTGAATCCAGAAAAAAAATCTGAACAATCATCAAAAGATGAGAGTAGTTTTGAAATGTATAAATATCACACCCAAGCAACATTCTTGACTATTGAATGAAACTTTGTAGATAACGATCACAGAATATATCCCAGATACATATACACATAAGATTCATCTTGATACGAGTGAAGCCCATTTGTTAAGAGTTTTTTGGCAAGATAATCAAATTTGAATTGGCCCTGAACTTTGTATAAGCTCCTTTTTTTGAACGATCAAAACATAATAATATGAAACCCATTGAGAAAGGGAGAGAGAGAAGAAACAAAATTAATAGTTCTCAGATTTTTCATGAACTGTTGAGATTTTTCTCAATAGAATGATATATTAGGCAGATTCTTATGAAATTTTGCTTGGAAAATTTTACTGCAATATGCTTCACTTGAAACTTATTAAAAGAGACCTTCTTTCTCTTTCTTCTTAGAAAAGAGATGAAGTTCTGTTTCTTTTCACTCTCATATCATTTCAAGAAAGTTAACGATAAAATGAGTGAGCAATTTACAGGTTATATCAGATCAAAGCAGAGGAGAAGCTCTAGATCTTATGAATTTTCTATAAAGTTGATCCAAAAACTATCCAAGTTAAAAGATATTGTTACGGGACTGTATGGATTGGAAGAGCTTATCAATTCTTCAAGAGGGAAGTTATGGTAGAACTTAGTTGAGATTCTTCAGCAGGTCAGTTAGTATTATTCTATAAAATTTAAGTCGAATTGGTGAGATTAAAACTGTAAAAAAAATAGTTCACAGCAATGAGGCAATTTCGGATAGACTTTTCAGCCTTTTGGAGTTGCTTCTGGTCAGAAAACTATCTGAACACTATTGAATCAGGGTGATTGGTAAGTTTGGGCGTTCAATATGCGAAAATTTTCTTAGAACAGAGATTTTTTGGCTAAGGGTAGCCTACCAGTTTATGATAATCAGAGCTTAATTGGATTTCAAACAAGATCTCTTGATATTGTTGGGAATACTTGATGGAAAATCGTAGTCTTACCTGAACTGTAAACATTATTCGTAGCATTTTTGGATATTCGAGAGCTTGATTTGGTCAAATATGACTTCCACGAGTCTAATGATGAAATGGATGAGGAGGAAACAATCGGTGTTAATTGGGCAAACAGTAACACTGATGATGAGTGGAGAATAAATATGATATTCAGCGATAATGTCATGAATGTTAGGAAACAATTGGATGATAAGCAGCTCTTCATATCCTCTTGAACCACTTTGATTTACGGGGAAAATCTAATTGTCAAAAATTGTAGATCATGAAAGAAGGGGGAACACTTGAGCGGCAGAAGGTAGGAAAGTTGATACAAAATAGTGGCAATGATTGTGGTGATAAGATTTTCACGAATAATTTGATGGGCAACAATTAAGTTGTCATGTCCGGTAGAGTGTCACTCTGGAATCATAATCACGCTGAACATTCATGGGAAGAATCGAGGAAACATTACTGTTCACACTGTGAGAGGTACACTAACATTTTGTTAAATGTCAGAGGAGAGAGAGAGTATGAAATTAGGGAAGCAAGAATGACGATGACTTTGCACCGTTTTGCTTGGACAAAGATCGAATGGCAAATTGATTGAATGGATTTTGCTTTAATTAAAAGTCAATCAACATGCAGGAAGCATGCAAAACAGTATTCAACATAGGTCTATGCTCCTCATGAGTCTCACCATGGATCGGTGGAAAGAGGGAGAGAAAGAGAGAGAGAAAGAGAACTTTGAATGAAAGTTGCTCACTTAGGAGTGCGGGATGCGGATCCAAGTAAGCAATGGAAAAAAGAGTGGAAGAGAATTCAAGTGAAAGTGAGCCCGATGAAGAAATGGACCCTATTGGATGTATCTCATGGGAAGTAAAGGAGAAGGCTGCAAAAATGGGAAGAATGAGTGAGAGAATTCAAAGTAAGTGAGAAAAAGAGATGTTCTGGGATCACTTAAAACGAAGAGAGAGAGAGAGAGAGAGAGAGAGAGAGAGAGAGAGAGAGAGAGAGAGAGAGAGAGAGAGAGAGAGAGAGAGGATCAAAGGATGTGGATGCTGCGCGTTCTCTCGCTCTCGAACACTTTCACTCTCACTATACTCACTTACCTATCATCTTATTTTGCTTCCTTTTTAAGCATCTTCATTCTTTAACGTTTCATTCCTCCTTTCACTTACTTTGATGTAGACACTTCTCTTTACTTATACTTGCTCTTATTTTTCATACTCTTCTTATTCTTCTCCCTCAATCCGTTGTCCGCACTAGATCTGGTAGTATTACTGACTCAAGAGGTTGAATAGTACTGATAGTAATATGAAAGATAAAATTTATCATTAAGTCATGATTTAGGAGTGATCAGAGCTTCAATTGCTATTCTGATTAGCCGATAGAATTCCAAATGTACAAGTAGATGAATCAATATTTGGGGGCCTAGAGAATTTATTCTAGTGTTGATCCAATTTGATCGATTGGAAATCTTCTTTTGCTTTTTTCAATCAGATTGAACGAAAAATAGTGCTACTGGAGGCTTTCTTGATGTAAAATTCTTCTTACACCAGAACTTTTGAATGAAAAGGTCAACAAAAGTATCAATTTGACTCAAAATAGTAGCCAAAGTTGTCTGTATAGATTCTCAGTCGAATAAATATAACGAGATTGAATAAATCAATCTCATATATTGAAAACACTACATTCACATAGAATCTAGATAAATATTTTGGACGATTTACAAATTATTCAAGTCGTCCAGTCCATTCATGCTGATTGGATGGGCACTTCTGAGCTGATTGTCATCAATGATGAAATCAGTCTGTCAACTAGCAAGAGAGAGAGAGAGAGAGAGAGAGAGAGAGAGAGAGAGAGAGAGAGAGAGAGAGAGAGAGAGAGAGAGAGAGAGAGAGAATCCAGCTGAGACTTTGTGTATAAGCGACCGTCAATGAATAGATGAGGATGGCGAAAGAGTGGACAAATTCATTAGATAATGAAATCATGAACCAATCCATTCAATCAAAGCACTGATCCATTGCTCGATTGAAGCTGAAATACTGTGTAAGTGTGTGTGTGAGTTGAAGATGGAAGATGCAAAGATTTTGTCTGATTTTCTCTTCAATGCATTCATCCTACTGTCCATGGGAGCGATAGACATTTGATGGATGTTGGTCAAGCGTTATTCGGACTAGAAGTGCTTCCGAATCTCATCATGATCACCATTCTCTTGATGATGATAGACATTGTCATCGTGGTCATGATCGTCTATTATGGTTTCCATATTCTCCATCTGATCACAAAACAATTTCTAGAATCACGATCTATTTTTCCTCTGGAATATTCTCATTCGTACTAGTGAGGTAGCAGAGGTGAGATTTTTCTTGTATTCTTAACGTTTCCCTCAAGTTTTGTGACTCATTGATTTTTGATAGTCATAGCTTCAGATCATACCAGGACCAATTTTGTTCGCATTGAATTCCCAAAACTCATCTTGGGATCATTTTAAGATGAATGAGATGCCATTTTCAAACTTACTCACCTGTAATCAACTACTGATATTTCTGAAGCAAAAGTATAATGCATATAAAGCTATTGAGTTGTCCGAGAGTATCTAGATTTTAACACTAATTTCTCATCAGTTCATTCTTCCTCCAAGCTTTCATTCTGAAGAGTCTTCTTGGATGGGTTCATGGATTTATCAGAATCTAAAAGTCTTCTAGACTTTTATAAACATTGCTTTCAGAACTATAAGAGTAAATCGAAGCCGAGCAAATTGAAAATTTTTTCAATTCTGATCAGAGAAAAAAATTAAAGCATGTACATAAATTTGAGTCATGTTCCAGAGATGCCCCATGAAGTGATGAGAGCATTCAGAGAAAGTGGAAGGAGGTTCAAGGGGTTGGAATTGAAAGTGATCTTCTCGATTAGCTACTCTCTAATGTAATGAGATGTTCACTAAGAATTGCTTCTCTTTCTCTTTCTCTTTTTCTGTCTTTTCTCTTTCTTTCTCTTGAAGAGGAGGAAAGAAACATGAACATCTAGTTTGATGTTACAGCTAAAAGAGGAGAGAAATAAAAGAGAATAGAAAGAGAAAGAGAGAGAGAGAGAGAGAGAGAGAGAGAG
>QZCP01000398.1:22523-36076 GCA_003956705.1 Brevipalpus yothersi
CAAGTTGCTGATCTCAAATCGGCTTGTAAGCGGTATGTCCTGGTTCCTGCTTGGACATATATCACTGGTCTCTCATTGAACCACCCTTTTGGATCATCATGTACAAGGACAAGCGATGAGATGAGGAAGAGGAGTGGATTGGATGAGTATCACTCAAGCTCTCTCTCTCTCTCTCTCTCTCTCTCTCTCTCTCTCTCTCTCTCTCTCTCTCTCTATTTTCTGACGATCAACAAGCCAACGCTTTCAAGTGGGGAATGGAAAACTTGTCCATCTCTATACAGATACTCTTTCTCTTTTGATATTCTCTCTGCTTTTCATTCCATAGACTTTGATTTCTTCTCTCTATCTTGCTGGGTGTTTATATGTCTCTCTCTCTCTCTCTCTCTCTTGGGTTGAAACTATCCTCTACTCGCCTGGTCTGCTTGATACATACAATCATTGACTAAGAGCAATGCGATTGATGTCCATTCTACCTTCATTATCGCTCATGAAATGAACGATCCATTTTGATGAGAGCTTTTTCATCATCATCATGAATGAAAGCTTCTTAGGTAGGTAGAGAGAGAGAAAGAGAGAGAGATAGTAAATCGGTATCAAAGTAACCTTGTCAAAGGTAAGCTGGACACTGTATGTGTTGAGTTCGAGGAAGTAAAAGGATCGAGAGACAGCAAGCAGAACAAAAGTCATTAGAATCTGAATTTGGACCATTCAAGCTACTGTTTCAGATTGTGTGTGTATGTGTCTTCCTCACTCTCAATTTCACACTCATTTATAATCTTTTCCTGAATCCATCTCTATACCAATCAATTGATGGTGACATTCATTTTCTCTCTTACTCATTTTACCTTCGAGAATGATTTCAATCGATCGATGAGAGAGCCAGTCAAGCATCATAGACATCGATGAATGTCGAAAAGTGTGATCATCATCTTACTTTCTCTCTCTCTCTCTCTCTCTTTCTCTTTCTCTTTCTCTTGATCTCTGTCTTGCTCTTCTTACTTCTTCATTATCTACCGGCTTTTGTATCCAATTGGGTTGTACACTTTTCCAGGCAAGGTTTGTTCTCTTCTTTCCATTCAACCTCCCAATAGGAGCATCTTCCTTCTTCTCTCATCACGAACTAACAGCTTCCTGATTAATCTTCATCACTTCCACAGCTTCACTAACCGTCCACATCCGATAAACTATCCTTATCAACTTATTAGGGAAGCATTTTCTCTCCATCACCAAGAGGCTATTCTTGGAAAATTTGGAGCTTTAATCTACATCATTTGATTTTGTAATTTTATTTTAATTCAGATATATAAATTTCTCATCATTGATAATAATTCCTAAAACTTCTAGATTAACGATTTCATCAGTTTGATAATCACTAGATTGATAAATTCTTGACTCTCTTTAATTTTCAAAAAAGAGTGGAAAAACGGAAAAAAGTTTTTCACTGGAAATAAGAATTAGGAAGGAAATAAGAATATTGAAAACGAGGCAGTTTTTCTGACGACAATGCTTTATGATTCGTTTAATCGGAAAAAATTCTTACTTAGCTAGACATACAGTTTTAAAATATTTACACCGGTATCAACCAAAAGAAAATCAAAAAATGATTGAATAGCGAAACACGCAAAAGTGAAAAATTCTAAGAAAAGAATTCTTCAAGAGTACCAACAATTCGATTGAAATCGAGAAATAAGCTGAGTTCATAGAAAGATGATTCTATTCTTTGTTTTGAGAATGCTTGACGATAAAACTAATAGATGATTCTTTGATACAACATTTCAGTGAATTACGTATCCACAAGATGTATGATTCATCATGAGATAGAAATATGAAGAATACAGCTACTAACTCGAGCTTTTTCTTTCCCTTTCTCTCTGATTGTTTTGTTTGATGCTACTCTATATTCAATCAAATTAAGTGAGATGATAAGTGAGAGAAGAAAAATTCTCAAAATTATCTTGATTAGGATGTTAGATGATGAGTCAATGAGCATCAAACGGGATCCTCTTAAGAGTGAATTCTGAACGGAAATCCGTTCTGAATGATCCATGATGATGAATGAATCCTGGAAACCGAGATTGGAGTATGGAATTTTCCCCAGTGACTTGAAGAAGCTATTCTTCTTCTTTTCTCGCCACTTTTATTCAGTTGCATAAGAAAATGAGTGGAATGAGATGAGTATGAAACTGGGAAAACAGTGAAAGAAAAAGCGAAAGCTCAGATCATACAAGACTCGTTTTTTTCTGAGGAGGCAAGTTTTTTTGCTTCATTTTTCTTCCCTTAGTATCACTCTGTATTCCTCTGTATTCTTCTGTGAAAGAATATACATATAAATATTCACTTCTTTTCTTTCCTCATCTTTCATCCTTTCTCATCTTCACTTTACAAATGAATCACATTAAGTGAGTAATAACTTAGTGCTTGAGGATGCTCACCAGTTTGGAGAGAAAATCTTGTGTAATTAAAAGTTGACTTACTTGAATAACTTTCCTTCAATTTTGCCAGTCTCTTCACTATGTTCTTTTGCAAAATATAAGGCATTAAAGAGGAAGGAAACAGGCATAAATATTATGTTCATCCACTTCTCTCAATTGTCGGTGATATATCAAGCGAAGAGAAGAAGAGATGGGTAGAAAAAATAAAGAGAGAATATCTCATCAGACTAGAGAAACAATTCTCTCTCTCTCTCTCTCTCTCTCTCTCTCTCTCTCTCTCTTCCCTACACTATCAATGTCATTATCATAAACAATCACCATGATCAGCATAAATATTGCTCGAAGAAAATTTTAACTGAGAATTGGGCAAAAAAATTTTCATCCAATCAGGCTGACTTTTAGTACCCTATTTGTGAAGATATGATCTCATATCAATACAAAAATTTCAACATCTTAAAGAATATCTTTCCCCTGGAGACAGAGAAAAGTTTCCTATTAATAAATCAGATATGCTCGATGCATTTCGGGACTCAAAAAATTCCTCTATAAAATGAGACGAAAAGTTTGGATGTGGATGAAGCTTGTCAAAAATGAAAAATGAATCTGTGTCATGATTTACAGATAATGAATGGACAAATCTATCGTATGTTCTTGCAATTTTACTGAGAAGACAACAGTTTTTCTTACTTTTTGGAGAGCAATTCGAAAGGAATTATTCCACTGACAACAGGTTTAGCATAAAATAAATTAGCTATTCCTTACACAAGCAGCTAATTAACTTCTCCTTTTCGTTTGCTTACTTTGCTAAGAATCTTAGTGATTCATTTCTTAAGTTCATGAATTAATCTCTTACGATTCGCTGAATTCACTGTAACTCGAAGCTCATCAAGCCTAAGCATTCTTCCACTCAGTGTTCAGTGGCTGTCAGAAACATGGCTCTTCACATGCAAACTGGAACATTGGAATCTTTCATCAAGCATCCATTGGGCCCAATTTTTCATCCATACCCAGTGATGATGACAAGAACAATTTTCCTCATTGTTCTCACTCTGATTATTTTCACCAGTTGATGAAGTTGATGACCATGTTTTACATGATTCACGAGCTTCCGTAACTTGTTCAAAGGGACTTAAGTATGCAAATTATCTCGAAACACTCTGAGATGAAGCTATACAGAGAAATTCTATCAATAGAGAAGAACTTCTAGCTGAATATTTTCAGTTGAATTCTGGATCTCCCAATCTCTAGCTATTTAAACTCGTGAAACTTTGCATGTATTGATTTGTTTTGTCTAGGAAACTAAGAAATAGCATTTTCTCAGCGTAAAGAAAGAAAATCATGATCATCTCACTCTCAAATAATCAGAAGCGCATTAAGTGAGATTTCGTCAAAGTATTCTGAGAATTTCAAATCAACTGATCAGCTTCGAAAAAAAATGAACCATATCTTGAAGTTGCAAAGCCAGTCAAGCCATTTTCTGCCATCTAGGAATCATTCATCGATTCGAAGAGAAAAAGTCTTCGGAAATTCATACGTCCAATTGGCACGAAAGTTCTATTGAATGGAAACTCTACGAGACCTTTTTTCCACAGCAAATAAGTGGACTGAGCTTGCACATGATTACGTTCTCAAATCATTTATGAGAGGAGCACACAGTCATTATATAGAACTGTTCCAACTATTTCCCACTAGAAACTGTAATCATGGTAAACAACGAAAAGTTTCACCCTAGAAATAGGCCTCCAGGCTAGTTCAAAATGAGTTGGAACTTGGGAAAAAAGGTCTCTAGAAAAAGCCTACTTTCTCTTTCTCTTTTCTCTCATCATGCACAGGAGGAAAAATCATTATAAATGTGCATGAACAAAAGTCTGCTGATTCAAAATTGAATGTGAGAGTGTTACGATTCACTGTTTCAAGGCGAATTTGTAAGACTTCCTGAGTGTTGAGAAGATTAAATTTGCACAACTAAAAAAAGGCTCACTCAATAGTAGTTAACCATTTGCCTCAGCATTATTTTTATTCTGAAGCCATTTCAATGAGAATGTGTGTCTACTGTGGAAACAAATGGTGACCAGATTCGAAGTTTCATTGCGAAATACCTTATATTCATATCTAATCATCTTGTCCATTTTTCAAATATTCTAATTGTGGTACTGTTACAATGGTCAAGGTGAGTGGTTCAATTGTTGTGAACTGGATATCATGATGTCTCTTGGTCTAATATAATTCTCAGGGTCGACCACAAGATTTAATTGATCTAGAAGAAGAGCTGAAAAATGCCATCGCCGAATTGAAAGTAAGATATTCACATTTTTTCTTCTTTTTTATTAAAACGATAACTTTATTCACATTCTCTCTCTCTTTCTTTTTTTCTTTCCTTCGTTATTTTCCTCGAAATAAACACACAAGGCCGCTCAAAATAAAGTGAAAGATAAGCAAATTGATGAAATTTGTGGCGATATGGCTCCAGTGGTCACAGTGAATCTTAGTCAACGACGATACCTTAAAGGACATCTTAACAAAGTTAATGCAGTTCATTATGCCGGAGACAGTAGGTAGGTATATGATAAGAAAATGTTTTGGTCAACTCTTTCAAAAAAAAAAATGAAAATAAAATAAATTTATATCAGTCTATTATCTTCTCATTTTTCTCTAGGCATTTGGTATCAGCATCATTGGAAAATAAGCTCATAGTTTGGGACACAGTGACCGGAAATAAGGTGAGGATTACCAAGATCGAAGAGATGATACAGAAACTGTTTTTTTGTCCATCATCTTGTTGATCATAGGTTAAAATCATCTCTCTCCGATCAAGTTGGTCCATGACCTGTGCTTTTTCGCCTTCAAGTAATATGGTTGCCTCTGGAGGAATGGACAATATGTGCTCCATTCATGATCTTAACAAGAGGGAATCAGGAAATCACGGAGCCAAATTGGTCAGAGAATTGGCCGGTTTTGATGGTTTCCTTTCTTGCTGCCGTTTTGTGGATGATAAAAAAATAATAACTGGAACAGCAGATAAAAAAATGTTTGTATTGCAACTGACTGAATGAGCGTAACAGATTAATCATTCATTTGATGCTTACAGTATTCTCTGGGACATCGAAACAGGTAACAAAATTATGGAGTATAAAGGACACACTGGAGATGTTATATCGATGGCTATCTCATGGGACGCAGGGAATTTTATCACAGGTTCGGTTGATCGAACAGTAAGGGTGAGTTAATAAAATTTTTTCAATAAAGGGAATGAGAAAAAAAAATTAAATTTTCAAATTACAGCTATGGGATATGAGACAAGTTACACCCGTTCAAACATTCTTCGGGCATGAAGCGGATGTCAACTCTCTGGTCGTAAGTTTTTGTTTAACAATGAGCATGCAATAAACAGTATGATATGAGAATTATTTCTCTTCCTTACTGAGCTATGATCATAACAAAATTTTCCAAAATAGAGTAATATTTAGATAATCTACTCAACTTTAACCTCCAAATCTTTAGTCCTTTCTCAAATGAGGATGACAATGAAAAAGTGATACAATGAACTCCCATCGAATTGATGTAATGTACCAAAATTACTTTTTTCTCTCTCTGTCCACCTCTGCAACAGTTCCATCGAAGCAATAGTGTTTTTGGTTCAGGCTCAGAGGATAAGACTTGTCGCTTATTTGATGTTCGAAGTGACCAAGAGATTGTGGCTTATAAATCTCCAAATGGTCGCAGTGGTTTCACATCATGTGCACTTTCACTTTCCGGACGAATTCTATTAGCTGGATCAGATGATAAATCTATTCACATGTGGGATGTCCTCAAATCAAAGCATGCAGGTATGTTTCCATCAGTTATGTTATGTTCACATTGTGCGATGAATTCATGAATTTTCTAAAATTTTTCAAATGAATTGAACAGGAAATCTCACGGGTCATGAGAGTAGGGTAACATCTATTTCTTTGACAAATGATGGTATGGCTCTAGCTTCTGGTTCATGGGACACAAGTATTCGAATTTGGGTTTAACATAATGCCACTTCGTTAACTTCCAGTTTCACTTGCGTATTTGATATTAGTGTATTCACGGCCCACCATACTACTTCGCTGTGATTAAATTAGAGGAAACGCATGTTAAAAAATTTGATTGCGTGAGGAAGTTGAAATGATGAATAAACACTCAAAAGTATCATCGAAACGAAAAAAAAATCTCTCCAACTCCAATTTTACCTGTTTCGCAATGAGCCGCTGTTGGAGTGTACCAATGTAGTGTGCAACAGCAAGATATACAAACTGATACTGAGCCTCAGTTTGCACCATTCCAGACCTTTGAGACCGAACCATTTGTATTGTCCATTGAATATCAATTTCACAATCAAGTCCCTGCTTCTTGATCTTATCGATGATCATATCAATAACGATGAAGGTTCCTGTTCGTCCTATTCCAGCACTGTAGATTCAATTTTCAATCAATTTCTTGAAAATGACAGGAGAAGTTTATCAGACTTTACTTACCTGCAATGGACTACAATTGGACCAGATTCTGTGATAGACTCTTGTCGCATATTGACTTCATGAAGAAAATCAAGCACACATCCAGGATCAGAGGGAACACCATGATCAGGCCATGCTGTAAAATGGTATTGGTAAACTTTTCGTACTTCTGACGAGTCTTCTCGGGTGACTTCAAACTCTCGTAGTGTATAATCTTTGGACGGTTTCTCTAGCACTGATTTGATTCGTATCTTGCCACACTCTTTTACTTGACCCTCACTAGGCCAATATCTTGCACATTTATTCTAGTGGAAGAAAAATAGGAAATCATTAGCCATGTAAATCGAGTGAATGAGTGAGCTCATTGTTTCCTCCATAATACGAAATAGGTAGAAAACATTGGAAATTCAGGATGAATAAGCTTCCGAATGTGATGATTCAAATTGTATTTCGCAACAACAAATTTCACCAGATCATGAGCCTCTACCAAAATTAATCTGAAAATTATATTATTATGTATTTATGCTTACCTTCCCTCTTTCAACTTCTTTGGTAGTCATCACAATTACTCTAGAGTTTTCCTGCCAAAGCATTCGCCAGAAATCATTTACGGTATTAAGCATTGGGCCTTGAGTGGCAATATATAATTTTTTTGAAGGTATCTCTGTTCCATCATCTTTGCGAGTCTATTCACATGCAAAAAATTATCTGTTACTGATAAGTCCATGTATGCTTGAGAGATATTTAAATCAATCTCTTATAAAACTTTTTACCTTGATGATGTTTCCATTTATATAATCGGATCCAACTGATGGATCACCATCTCGCAGGACAACTCTGGTATAATCGACTGCAAGAGAAAAGTAGCGAATAATTGTTAAGAGTTGAAAAGATAAATTTGATCGTGATGAGTGAGTAAATTGAGGATGAAAGTTTCAAAAAAAAGAAATAT
This sequence comes from Brevipalpus yothersi, assembly GCA_003956705.1. NCBI lineage: Eukaryota > Metazoa > Arthropoda > Arachnida > Trombidiformes > Tenuipalpidae > Brevipalpus > Brevipalpus yothersi. The sequence continues at coordinate 30,389 of QZCP01000398.1, forward strand.
TGCTCAATCAGCTGAAAAACTTACATGGTAAAATATTCTTATAGCGATTTTTTGCACGATTTTCTGGCCTTTGACCTTCTTTTCTAGAATATAGATGCTTACACTCTAGTTGCTGGAGATACTGTGGATTGTGAAAAAAGGAGAGGAAAAAAAGTAAGCATTAGAAACAATAAAAAAGTTGACAAATCAGACTGGTTTGACAAGTGAATACATGGTAAAGTGAACAATTGGCATCCAAGATGTGTGTGTGTGTGTGGAGAAAAAAAAATTCCATACCTCAAACTCTTCCCAAAAACCAGCCTTTCCATTGTTCTGTCCATTTTCATTTGATAATACTCTGACTCGTCGATCGATGGTGGAAGCAGTGATTCGTGTAGCATTGAAAGGTACTTTCAATTGAACAACCGCTCCGGTTGTCTCTACTAGTGGATTATTTTTACAATATTCAATAAGATCACTTAAACTATCAAATGGTTCACCACCGTACACATCGTACTTATTATTTTGGGATCGTATTTTTACATGGGAAACTTTGTCATCTATTCGCACTGATAGCACATAATCACCCGGCTTGCTCATTGATTCTCGTACCAGGAAACTCCCGTTTTTACCTTTCTCCAATATAACTCGCTCAGCATCTGCTGGTGAAAGAGCTCCGTGAAACCATCTTTCAGCAGTTGGATCCGATGAATTGAGAGGATATTTGAGCTCAATATTGGTACCATTTTTTTCTTTTAATTGGCCTTGATTTTCACAATAATATTGAACCAATTCCGCAAGTGTTGCAAACTTTTCTCCACCATAAAGATCATAATAATCGCCAGTACTTTGTATTTTTATGTGGGTTACTTCACTGTTTCGCCTGCTGAATGATAACGATTATTATTATTATTATTATTATTATGACTACCACTATTACGATTATGATTATCATTTTGAAAGGAATATTTCTTTCTCCCTCTTTCCCACAAGTAAACTAGTGAGCAATTATAGTGAGGAGAGAAACAGATTCTTATAATTTTGAATCATGACTCAAAGCGAAAGTAATGAAAAAGTAATTGGTATAACATTAATGGTAAATATCATGATTTCGTGAGCAATTCGTTTTCCAAACTTACCGCACCGAGAGTGTAAAATCTCCTGGATTAGATTTACTAGGACGTGCCAAGAAGCTACCATCAATTCCTCGTTCCAATAGCATTCGTTCCGCTTCTGGTCCTGTGATATTCGGATGGAACCATCTACTGATTCGGTTGTACGATTCGAGCGTCATTTGAGATGAAAACACAAATGAACAATTGAACGATTACGATTACGATGGTATGATATATATATATGTGTGTATGTATAAAAGTGATGTAAAATAAAATATATGATCAAATTCCTATCGTAAAACCAATCAGATAGCAGAAAGATGAAAATTTGTATCAGCTGCAAAGCTTTTTTAAAGTGATGAGGAACGTAAACACATAAGCAGCAAGAGCGAAAGAGAGAAGAGAGAGAAGAGAGAGAAACAGAAAGAGGAATGATGCAAGATGATGTTGACTTTTGTAACACTAATGTATATTAATTAGAACACCCTATTGATCGACATTATATCATACTTGTATCTCATCGCCAACAGATGATTTTAAAAAGTGTAGACACTACTACTATAACACACTATCACCACTTAATCGTTCATCCAAAGTATTGATGATGATGATGGTGATGATGATCGAAAAAGTAATCAAATTAGTGTGAGCATGAAATCATTTTTGCAAAATTTTGCAATGTGCAGCATCTCCAATCGAGGGAGAGAGAGAGAGAGAGAGAGAGATGGTCAGAGGGAGCTAGCGTTGAGAGAGAGAGAGATTCTTTTCTGGTGGATAAAAATATTCTGAATAATATTCCCTGGAATTTTTGCAACTTATCTGGGCTCTCTTTACTGGGTTCCTGGAATCGAGAGGAGGGGCACATCAACTGGGTTCGCAAAAATATTTCGATTGTGATTAAGAGTGGTGAACTTGAGTTGCTGCACAACTGAGCTCAACTTTTCTCTTCTTCAATCAGGATAAACTGCTTTTGCATTCTGATAGTTTTACTTGAGAGAAAACTTTTGGAAAAAAGTCTTAAACACGATAAGATTCGTATCAAATGGAATGGCAAAATTTTTATTGAATTTTCGAATGAAAATTTCAAATTCTATTTGGGCTTTAAAAAATGTGAATAAGAATAGATATTTATAGAAATGGTTCATGACGGCTCATTGGGATATCATCAAATGAATCCGCCGTTTTGGTTGTGGAAAAAATTCACAGAGATCAGGATTGAAATAAAAATTTTTAAGGCAAAACCGATGGTGAATGATGAGTTGCAGAGTATTTCTTCGAGTGATGTAGAGAAGTGAGAGAGATCATCAATGATATGACTTGAGATATTCTTTTAACGTTCATTTCGATTTGGCCTCGGACAATAAGGTGTGTAACGAGGATTTTTTCTTTGCTCTGGATGGTAATCGTTTGGACCGGAAGGTCGACGAGATCGGTAATTGAATTTGGTTCGAGTGTGTCGGCTGCCAACCGGTGGAGGTGGAACATAAGTTTGCTTCTTTGTACTAGTCACTATGCAGCATTTTCCTCCTTTGAAGGGCATTTTTTCATCACTATACGCTGCCAGCATACGATTAAACATTGATTGATTCCTTGGCCAAGGGTCCACCTTTTTCTTGGAAAAAAATATAAATCTTTCACAACCAAATCTCAATAAACTCCACAATATGGGCTCTGTAATGGATTCCGATTCCATGACAATGCAAGACGATAGTTTACAGCCTGATGAAAGAATGATCTGATTATTGCATAATACAGTTAAGTTTCCTATGACAACGTCTGCATTGCGAAGTAAAAATATACGAGCAAAGTCCAGTAATTCGTTGAACTTGCATTGCATCTCAGAAGATCGGAATCGACCTCTGCACAGATTGTCCCACTCTTGGAGCATTTCAACAATCAATTCAAAATCTTCAAAATCATCCAGCGCTGTCAGAGCAGTGGAAAGCTTTTTACAGATGTGTAAAAGATTTTCGTCCTCTTTGCGTGGAGGTTTGGCAACATTGTAAATGGAAAATTTACCATCCTTCAATTGCTTCTCAATGTGAGACAGATCATTCTCATCAATGCCAACGATTAAAGTTTGAAATTTTTTAGGAGCTGCAAGGTGAATATCTGATTCTGAGGATGAATTTTTGGAATTTGAGTAGATGAATGCCTCATTCTGTCGAATTTGACGCAATATTTCAATCGGTATTCGCAAATAATCGTCATGATTGATAGTTTTCTCCCGAAAATCAAGACAACAGTAAGGAGAAATATCGGGATGAGAAAGAGTTAGTGTATCCAACGCTTTTTGTATACAATCCAGATCCCACTGTTGAAATTTTTTCTCATCACAGGACATGGGTATTCCTGATGATGAACTCAGTAGGGTGGGCTTGATAACGTGTTTTGCCCATGGCATTGAGGATAGCTTAAGAATGCCATCAATCGATAAGTATATGTGAATTATGCTGAATAGTTCAACGATTTCAACTTCTTCCTCGGATTCAAGGTTGCTTTCCAGGAGACGAACAGAAATGATTGAGCAACTTTTGTAATTTTCGACAACTTTCCTGGACTCAATGACGGTGCCAAAGTATTTTTGATGAGCTGGTCGATGATCAGCGTTTGTTATCAAACAAACACACTGACCATACTTGGGAATGTCTCCCGACTTATCAATTTCTAGCTCAACTGTTGACCAATTATTGAGAGAATCTTCATCATCACACTGATATCGAACGAAGCCGGTGAATATTTTGACATCAGTTGAGTTTTTGAGATCTTTATGATATTGCTTTGACTTTTTATAAACCAAATTAGCTTTGCTCAATTTTGTATGGAACATGGCTAGCAAGGATAGCATTTGATTTTGCAGATAGTCATCAAAACTATCATAATAAAATCTCTTTTGTTCACAATCAGAGCGTTTCAGGATATATTCTTGTGGCCATGATACTTCATTGAGATAATTATTGGTCCACGAATACAGTAATTGCATGAATTCATCACTGTTTCTCGGCAACCGGTAAGAATCATGGGCCGAATTAATGAAATCATCATCCAACACAAGAGTTTCACATTGTAATTGTTCATCATTGGTCGCTGACGGATCAGTTCTGTTCGATTGATCATCTATTATTCCATCTTCTGAGCTTATGAAAATGTTTATCTTATTTCGTCGACCATCAACCACAACTCTACTGCATACAGAATCTTTGATGACCACTTGATCGCGTATCCTTAATGTCAATTCCTCCCATAAATTTAGATCCTCATCCGTTTCCAGGGGCTCCTCTTCTAAACACGATTCAATCTGTTCCACAGATGGCTTGATATCTTTCTCATGTGAATCAGATGCCACCATGTCAGCTGATTGAATTGACGATCCAGCGATTGTGGTTGGAGGTGTTTGTTCCGATTGATTACCATCATCTGATTCGGTTGAGAGGGTATTGTTCAAATTATCATCGGAAGATGAATGATGATTCACATCAAGCTCATCCATATCGTTCTGGTGCTGTTCTTGCTTAATTGAACAAGCATCCGGCAAAGGATGAGACTGAACTTCAGTATCCATGATTAAATGAAAAACATTGAAACAGAAGAGAGAGAAAGACTTTCCACTAGACTATTATGAAAAAAAGTAAACATCAAAAACTAGTGAACAAGTCTAGATGAATCAATAAACTTGTCACCTCCAAAATCGAATCAAATCAAGTGGGAAAACATTCACGTGCAAGTATGAAGCAACAAACATGTGGCAGAATGTTTTGGGAAAATATTTTCAAGAGTAAGAACATTTAAAAATGACAAAAATGTGTAGGCACCGCCGGGAATCGAACCCGGAATCTCCTGTTTACTAGACAGGCGCCTTAACCATTTGGCCACGGCGCCACGATGCTTCCTGAAGGACTGGTGTACTATGCACTTTTGGATGCAAATTGTGTGTTTTCATGGATGATGAAATGATGATGATGAGATTGAAAGTTTTGCGGGAAAATTGGATACGAATTAGCTTAATCATTTCCGGTGTGATGGCAGGTAGACAGGTAGTAAATGATGAGGTAAGATTGACATTCATGTTGTCAGAAAATGAGAGTCATTGGAGGAACTTATTGCATTCAGAAGAACGTCCTTCTCCTCGAAAACGGTTCTTGCTCTCGAGGTGCAAAGAAGGTGATCGTGGTGTGGATTTCCATGACTTCCGTCGCTTACATATCGTGTTGGGAGAAAAGAAGAGATATCTAGGGATTGGGGTGTGTTTGGAGGTAGGGCAACATTAATAGGTTCTTGATATCTGGAAAATCTCGAATAATCATTGCTCTGACGTGTGTGAGATGATTAGAGTGAAAATTGTCACATTGAGGGTGGGCTACAAGTTTTTCTTTGTCTTTTTGAATTGAGGAGTCTTTTAGTCTGAAAAGATGGGGAATAAGATGGAACATTATTTGTTAAAGCTTTTAGAGCCGAGGAGAAAACAATACTGCTTACAATCAAAAATATCGAAGAACAATGGAGGTAGAGATTGAATACAAATGTGGTAATAAACGAGAGTATGGTGAAACATAGCGAGAAGAATAAAATGAGAACATTGTGGAATTTTTTGAGA
>QZCP01000399.1:0-15398 GCA_003956705.1 Brevipalpus yothersi
GTATTTTCAGGAATTCGAACAATAATCAGATGAAAATGGTCGAAAGATGTTATAACTGCAATAATCTTGGATACATATTGATGAACAAGGGAGTGAGGATCCATCCCTTGGTAGAAAATATGCAGAGATTCTTCAACAGATCTAATCGCGAATCAATTGGTAGATCATCTGTCCAGGTCTGTGATGGATGTCTTACTAAATTCCGAAACTCATTGAAAAGTCATTCTGAGGCTCCATCTCTCGATGAACCAGAACCCTCTGGCTTCCAATTCCAATCCAACTTAGTTGGAAGAAGGAACGAAGAGGTGATGAGGATGGATAATTTTCATCTTGCAACTATTTCGACCAATTATTTAACAATTCTCTGCTCACTATCAATAGGTCCCTCAGGAATGCCCTGATGACAGTAGCAGTGATACTGAGCTTCTCAGTCAGAGCTTTCACTCCATGAGCGTTTCATCACCTCTTAATCCTTCAAGTCCATTCCATGTATCACCATGACATGAGCACTCCTGGGGTCAAGATCAAGAGCATACTGAAGAAGAGGAGGATGACAGACAAGAAGGGGAGAGTGATGGAGGTGGAGATGGAAGTGGAAGTGGAGATGAGAGTGAAGATGCAAGTGGAGATGGAAGTGGCGATGATCCATCTTATGAGCCTCCTAGAGAACGAGAGCATGAAATCGATAATGAAGAAGATGACTACACCATCAAGACTATTTCGAGTCATCATCTGTGCATATATGGCTGTCAGTCATCTCGACTCATGAATGTTCCTGAGAGAGTGAGAGAAGAAGCAGCGATGTTTAGGATCTTCGAACCCAAAGGGGCTCATTTCTGTGTGATACATGAAAGAGAGTCATTCAACATGGAAGATGCCAATATGAGCCCGTATGATTTGAGCCGTCAAGAGCTTGAGCAGTATATCACACTCATTTTGGGTTTCATGCGAGATCGAGGTCACATCCAGATTCCAACCAGGGCCAATGAAAATGCTGCTCTCCTCAAAAATCTCATGTCATTAACCTGGGCCCAGTTCTCTGATCTGGTATCTTACATCAATACTCCGTAGCCTCACCAAGACTTAGCTGCCTATTTGTTCCGGATGAGATCTGGACAGCCCCTAGATCGCGTTGCAACACTGTTCGGCTACACAAGAACAACTTTCAATCGTAGAATGGATGATGTGATGAATGATCTCCCCATGAATTTCAAGCCTCGATATCTTGGGTTGAGACATCTTAATAACGAGCAAGTGTGGGATCATACCACCCATACATCTAGAACTCTCTTGCTAGATGAGACTCATCTACAGAACCATTCAAAAATAACTGTTTGGGATGGAACTTATGTCCACATCGGTAAAAATTCCAACATCCGTGTGCAGCAGAGAACATACTCGACCCAGAAAAAGACTAATCTCATCAAACCGATGATTTGTGTACTCCCTGATGGATATATCCTTGATATTTTCCCATTGAATGATGCTACCAGCAATGACGCTACCATCATGGACAAAATTCAGCGAGGGGCTCAGTTTGCAGACTACTTTGTCCGGAGTGATACCTTCGTTTTCGATAAAGGATTCAGGGATGTGGCAAATACATTGAGAACAAAAGGGTTCAAGGTCTACATGCCTTCTTTTGGTCAAAGAGGACAGCAGCTGACAAGTCGTGAAGCGAATGAGTCTCGCAGGTAAGTTGATGTTTGATCATGGATCGTTCAACAAATAGTAATGCTTATCTGATTACATACAGAGTAACAAAGATCAGATTCATCGTTGAATGGGCTTTTGGTAGAATTAAAAGCCAATTCAGAATGACTGTACAGCTACTGAGCAACCTGACTGTTGCAAAATTCGTTACTCAGCTAGAGATACTCTGCGCTATCATAAATAAGTATCATCCCAGAGTCGTAGCTGATCGACAACATGAAAGAGCGATTTGTGAGCGTATAGCCAGCCGAATGGAAATCGAAAATAGGCTGCTCACTCTCCTCCAAGTTCAAAGTCTCTTTCGAGTTCAAAATTCTTTCAGGCTCTATGATCTAGCAGAAAACCTGATCAGACCTCTCACTGGAAACGAGCCCTATTTTCTTGCAACTGGAAGATGTTATTTGAAGCTAATAAACTCTTATAAAGCGAGGTTCAGACAGATGAACCTTCAACTTAAGGTGGGTTCAATATCCAATTTCGGAGTCAAGTTTTTAAAACATTCCTCTTGTTCTTTATCCAGTTCCAGATACACCAATTCTCGCCTTCTATTAACTACGAAAACTACAATATAGAAGTCCAGCAACCTCTCCTATTCCGTGTGAGGATGTGCTCTAGGCACAGAAAAAATATGAAATGGCAAGTTTTTATCCTGATGGACCCTGAAGCTGAGGGACTAGAGCAAGTAAAAGAATGGTATTGCAAATGTAAGAGTGGTCTGAGAACCGTCAGTCCATGCTCACATGAATTTGTTGCTATAATGATCATGAGTACTGGATTCACCGGTCTGGTTCCAAATCGCAGGCTTGGTGAGCTATTCGGAGAGATTCAAGACGATGAAAGTGGTTCTGATATGGAGATGGATGACTGATCTCGTCTTACTAAACGCCATCGATCGCATCACCTCGGAGAAACATTCCAATATTTTTGTGAATATGATCAAAAACCTTTCCATATTACTTGAACAGGAGTAGCTTTTGTGGAACCAATATGCAAAGTAAAAATTATATCCAAGCTTCTTCCATCCTCACAAATAAAAAACTAATTGCTAATCATTTTCTCTCAACAATCTTGTAATGAATAATACCTCGTTCCATCACATTTTTCCAACAATCATGAGACTATCGTGATTATTTCGAGTTAATGACATTGCTCCACTAAAGAAAAGAAAAAGGTGGAGGCTACTCATGAGCAACCTCGTGTGATACTATCGAAGATTTCGGGGAAAACTCTTGAGCTTCTCAGCAAGACAACTAACACCACGTGAAGGTGAAGCTCATGTCAGTCTTGGACAGTTTTTTCGGGATGGTCGTCCCCGCCTCCACCTCGAACAGTTTTTCCAGTGGTTGTTCTCGCCTCCACTTCAGACAGTTTTTACAGTGGTTGTCCTTGCCTCCACTCTTGCATCTATCGATAGCGCATCTTACAAATCCTTTCATGTGCAGTCGTTTGCTCAGGAGGTCTCTTTCCCTTTTCGATAGCCATAGCTGTCTCCAGTTCCTGGGCTATCGTGGCCTGCCTATATGCCTCATCTCTTTTCTTGAAGGCCTCCTCTCGCTTCTCTTTTGATGCTCCTCTCTTGCCATCAACCCAAAGGTCAGCCTTTTCCTGATGGAGGGCCAGGCTCATGTTCCAAGACCTAACACTCTTCCTATCCATTTTTCCGGGCTGCTTTTCTTTCTCTCTCCCTTCAATTGGATTAACTGCTCCTTCTGGCAAACTATCGATCAATCTTTCATAACATGCTTTCCTTTTGGCTTTCTTCTTCCAGTTACGTGATCTCGTTGCGTTACCTTCAGCAAGTGGCTTATTCGAGTCTGGTTGAGGATCCATTATGCAAAATAAACAATTTGAATTGCCTATACAACTGTTTATGTTTATTATATGATAGGATTATTATTGATTGCTAGAATTGAATCTACTCGAGCTGTTTGAAGACAAGAGTGAGATTTTGGCTATCCATTTATTTCACTTGATCAGTTTCCTCATTAAGACGCTCTGATCATTGAAGACTTGACAAGCTCCAACCAGAATTTTGGAATGAAGCATGGATACCCATTTTTGAGCCACTTCTCCCAGTAATCTGGGTATAAGTCATACATCATTCTATCACTTTTTTGATAAGGATCTCAGGGGCACCAAGATTATTATGTGGTCATGACACTTTCTCCAGCACCAGCGACTTTTTATTCCAACTTAGGTTTGAGTCATATCTTATCTTATCAGAACTTTGATAAGTGATGAGAAAATGTAATCAGGTGTCGGCTTTCATGCTTTATCTCCAAGATATACCATAGAAACCCATTTTTCACCCACTTCTCCCAATAATCTGAGTATGAGTCACATGTCATCTTATCAGATTTTTTGTGGGTGTTGTCATGGCAACCAAAACATTCTGTGGTCAAGCCACTTTTTTCAGCACGTTGGGTTTTTCTGAGGATTCCCTGGCTGATTCTTATCTTATCTTATAACACTTTTTGTGAGTGATAAAAAAATGTTATCATATCAGAGATAGACCCTCTGGTTTTCCAGATAGAGCGGAAAAAGTGGATTTTAACTAGCTTCCAGCAACATTCGGATGATGAGTCATACCTTATCTAATCACACATTTGATAAGAAAACCTATGATACCACTTTCGTTTCGATATGATGAACTTTTTTGGAAAATGAAAAAATGGTCATATCTCTGAAAGTATGTGTCATGGAGAGTTATCAATCTAATTTTTCGTCTTATCACACCTGATAACATCTGATAAGAAAGTTTCATCAAAATCTAAGAGGGGGCACTTTTCCCATAGAAAATGGGTATTGTCCTTTTCATCTTGAATCACCTAGGTTAAAGATGGGTAGATATTGAGAGATAACAATTTCTGTTTCCCTGATGCTTGAATAATACCAGCGAATAATTTGAACATTTGAACAAGAATTTTAGAGATATTGTCAACGTTCTGAAGTACCTGGCTTGATGAATTGTCCAACCATCGTTTTCAGTTTACTCTCAATTTGTGGAATTTCAAGGTCTAATGAACGATCGACAATGGTAAACAGAGTAGATGAAGCATTTCTTCAAAATGCTCCATATGCTGCAGCAATGTAAAATATGAACAGAACAATGACATTTCTCTATTTTATCGTCAGCTACTCTTCATTCCACGCTCTAGCTTTTCCTTTGAATTTTTTTGGTTTTCCCTCCAAAATTCTGGTTCCACATTTGATATCATAGTTCAATCCGAAATTTGTGATTTTGACAAAAGAAGATCGAGAGCATCACCGTTCAACAAGCATGGCTAATTTTTTGATTGAGAGTATATTTGAGTATCTACAAGAAGCATCGATAACACTTTTCTCCTTGTATCTCGAAAAAATATTCTTTAATTTCTTTCGAAAACATCATGACATCTGGATGGCCCACCAAGCAAGGCGTGCAAAGAACTTCCCTCTTTCTCCGTTAGAAGAGCTCTTCATGTTCTAGTTTAACAGATTTGGACCATTCTCTTCCGGTTGGGCATGAATCCTCTTCCACTATCATCAAGATAAATCGCATCTAATGTGAAAATTTTGGTGCATCTCTGAACCGAAAATTCATGAGCTAGCTAGTTGATTTGATATTCCATGATCGCTTCGATTGACACCACTAGAGGCTCTATACTTCTTCAACAGAGAAATATCGCTAGCGAGATGGAAAATGATAGACATCTCGAGGATTTCTGGTGAGCTCCACAATCCTAGTGGTGAGAAAAATAAAAAATTATAAGAGAAATGGCTCCAAACTTCTTTCTCATTAGATTATCGCAGGTAGTATAACTATGATAGATATGGCTGTGATGTCTGGTAAGCTCTCCAATCTTACTGATGGAGGGAGCAGAAGGACCATCTAAAAAATATTTCCGGTCAATGCTCATGTATGAGTTGAAATATTGATCGAAGATAACTGGTCCATTGATCAGATTCTGTAGCATAATTTCCAATGTGAGATGAGCTATGCATAGCCTCAAATTTTTACTCCAACACATCAATATGTTTACTGGTTCTCGAAGTATCTGTGCTTGTGATAGCTATACATCCACGAGCAAGCTGCTTAATTCGATTGCTGGTATTATTCTTGATTGGCATATGTTAGGGGCCAAAAACACCTCTCCACTTTGATGTTGCATGCAAACATGGAATGCGAGAAACGATGTTCTTCGAGCTCATCTTGTTTATCAGCCTATCTCCATCGGGACCTTTAAATCACTAAGCGTCAGTCAAGTCATCGCATGTTGTATAAAAATGATTTAGGAGGTGAGTCCATACATGGCTCAATGATAATATCAGATAATATAATTAACATTTCTAACAGAGTCACAAAGTTTCGGTCATTGTCCTTTGTGCTTTTCTGGTTAATCTTGGTTTCTTTCTTCTTATAGAGGCAAACAAAAATCAATGTAAGTCAAAAGAAGGACATGTCCGGAGATTTAATCGATCTTAGATGAACTTTTGATGAGAATCACGAATATGAGGTCAAAAATTATGCCAGGTGCATTGAAATCGAGACGGTGAAAAAATGACGCGAACACAAGATTGTGATAACACTTTTTTCATCTCCCATCGGATTCATCTTGATCGATCTCGATAGAGAAGGCATAGATAGAGCTACCGACTGGTACTGCAAGAGCATGTCTGGCTGGAGGACCATTAGTCCTTGTGAGCATGCACTTTGCTTGTTATCAATCGTTGGGAATGGTTTTGAGAGTCCTGCTCCAGCTGCTCTACTCGATCATGCTCTTGATTCAGATCTTTAGGGGAGAAATCAGAGCTCTCATGGCCATTGGTAGGTACTCGATACAAACATGAGTGTTCATCGTCTCGATCAACTACTTTTTCCTTTCTTTCAGAATATCAAGAACTCTCGGCCGATATTTTTGTTGTCGTTTATTTATTTATTTATTCACCTATTTATCTTCGATTGCTTTTCATGTATGATCCAATCATAATGTACTCAATTCATTCTCACAATAGTACTCAATCTTCAACAAGAAATCATGTGCATAATTCATTCACTAACGCGATGTAGAAAACATTACCGATGGATCAATGCTAGAGAAGCAATCGAGCTTGTTGAAATATGATCTTCGAATAGCCATCTTCATTGGAAATCATAGGCATGAGAAGTCATTAACTAATTAAACATGATTGGCTCTATAGATTCCATCAATGCATTGAAAAAATAGCATTTACCTAAGATTATCGCTTTTTGTTGCTAAAACTTGACGTGAACTATGCCAATGATTCGTCTATGAATAATCTAATATGAAATCATGCATTCCGTGAGTTTATTTGCAAAATTCAGCGATTTTGGACACTTTTTATGATGAACTTTGAGCCTCGGAAACTCTGCGACCTTTGACCTAGGCAACTCAAACTTGGTATCATAGTAATTTGTAGATGATGTTCTATCATAATATATAATTTTTATCAAAATCGGAGATAGGTCAGAAAAGCCCCTTTTCCGGACATGTCCTTTGCTTGTCTTGATTCTGTTTGATAGTGTGCTGGGTATGCTTGCTATCTCAAATTTTTGCCAAAGATAACTTAAGCAGAACTTTTGTATCTTGGTAGCTTTTTATTAACTAAACAAAACAGAACAAAAGCTCTGCTTAAATTTTTGTCGAAATATACAATCTGACGAGAAAGAGCGAATTTGTCGAAAAATTCAGGTTCATATACAAGATAATTAATTTCCCCATGTGTTCGAATCATCATATACATGATGAAAAAGTATCTCGATCAGCTCGGAACTCTATGATTGAGACCTAGTGTTTTCTCATTTTGATCGATGTTTAATTGATATTGATTCATGTTGTCTTCATTTTGATTCACGGTACCAAGGACAATTTTTTGACCTCAACCGTTGATTCCATTTTGGTTTATGTTCTTCCAAATTTGACTCATGTATGTTTTCCTTTTGCTTTGACTATAATTCTTTATTTTTCTGACCAGTAAGATTTTGATCGAAATCGAATAAGGTTGCGGAAAACGCACCTGCTCCTTTTTGTAGAGAAAAAACCAGTCGGGGCTAAGTCAGGACTATAAGGTGGATGATCTAGGATAGACCAGCCTAGCATATTGATTTTATCGATCGTCGAGTTTGCGGTGTGAGGCCTTACATAATCATGCAATAGTATCACACCGCTTGTGAGTTTTCCTCTTCGTTTTGTTTTAATTTCGATTTTCAAGCGGTCCAAAAGGTTTGAACAGTATTCCGCATTGACTGACTGATTAGGAGGGAGTATATCAATCATTAGAATTCCTCTTGCATCCCAAAAACTGTTGCCATGATTTTTCGCTTGTCTTTTCGAAGTTTCGGTTTATCAGGTGGATTAGAACCCTGTTCTTCCCATTCAGCAGCAGGAATTCTATTGTGTGCATTTCCGTGGCAACTCATGTTCCATCTCCAGTCACAATTCGGTACACTAATTTGGGCAATTTTCTTCCCAGACTCTCAAAATATTGCGACATGATTCGACTCTGAACTTTTTTTGAGATTCACTGAGTTTTGCAGGTACCCAACTTGCGACCATTCTTTTTAGACCTAAACGTTCAATCGAAATTTCTTGCACTGTACCATAGGATAGGTCTAGTTGAGCTGAGAGAGTTCTGATAGAACTTTTGGGATTTGCATCAATAGCCATTCTCACACAATCAATATTATGATCACACATAACATAGGAAGGTCTACCAGAACGTACCGCATCTTTAAGCTCTAGATCACCGAGTTTAACTCTCTTGATCCACTTTTGAACAGTTCTGAGACAAATTCAGTTAGAACCATGTCTTAAATCAAGAATTTCCACAATTTCATGGCTCTTATGGCTAGCAAGATGAAGAGTTTCAATCTTATTTCGAATTTCTACGCGATTCAGATTTTATTAATTTCTCGAATGTAAATAAAAAAATGACATGATGATGCATTTTGCTCGATCTCAGTCTTAATTCAATCTACAACATGCCATCCTCTTACATTCCAAAGATTTTCCAAAAAAAATCCATCTTCATAGCCAACGAACGAACTTACCAATCACCCTAATATGAGCATAGACATTGGATTAGGTCCAGAAAGATGTGATGTGATCAGAGAACCAAGTCAGCTCATCATCGATGAACTTGAGTTGGAATTGACTGCTATTTTGGTTATCATATACCTTATGTTTCTAAAAAATGTGAATCATGCCAAGAACAGTACTGTTTTGGCTGTTGAACTTCATACGTGAGAGCAAATGCTTGTGAATTAAGTTTGCAAAAATACTCGGATCATCCACTACAAAAATTTGATGGAAATTTCAAGTTTGCCTCTGTTCTCATCCTTTGAAATGGGAATACTATAGAGAGCGATAGGCTGAATGTTCAACAACCATTAGAACAAGCAGTTTTTTTGGTTACAGTATTCAATTCGGCTGCAATATGAAATGTCATTTCTCTTGAAACAGAGATCGAGCGATTGAACAGAAAATTGTAAACAGCAGCAATATATGGTTATCATTGTTGCTGCTTCATTTAGGGAACTAGTGAATGTGGATCTGTAGAGAAGATGGCAAATGAATACTTAGAGATGATGGAAGGAGTAGGGAAGCTTAATGCAGCTCCAGTCTGATGAACAATATGATGATGATGATGATTGGGATAATGCTAGTTATACTCATACATTGTCTCCCAGTTCCGATGAATTGGTATCTATTTCTCTATTTGGAATCAAATTATAAAATATTGAATCTAATTCATTTTACTCTCCAGCAGAGTGCTGTAAGCATTGGTAGTGCTAAATTATGGCCATTTGCATATCTCCTAGAAAAACGGAAGCCTAAATCTTGCTGTGGTCTGAATTCCAAGGTGGGAGAAATCGAGAAAACAGAAAATTATCACCATGACTGCAGTGCAAATCATAGTTAAACATCATGGACATCGAAAAGTTCGAAAGCAAGTTTATCGTGATCGGATCAGAGATGCAATGAGACATCTTGCAAAAGCGGTTGGTCAGACGGTGAAAAAAAATCGAGTCATGGGATCACCAGCAACAAATACATTCGTAAGAATATGCACAATGTAAGAGATGAAGATGATTATCGAATCATGAGACGCCTACTCTGCGGCCTATCATGTGATTTTGACTGTCATTATGGGAGGATTTTTTCAAAAAGTATAAATACAAAGTATTCGGTTGATAATTCTCGACATCATTTTCTTCTTACACTCGATCAGTTTTCCGATAACTCCAATAATTATTTCTTTCACAGGATGAAGTTTTGCGTTATTGGTGAGTCTTTGAGCTGCTGGGATGACCTCTCAACTAACCTCAGATAACAATAATTTGACCATATTTCAGCTATACTGTTGGTTATCACCATCCAAGTGAAATGTGAGTGAACCAAGACACCTAATCTCTTTGAGAAACTGAAGATGTGATTTCCTCATCATTAAGGTGACATATTGTGCGGGTACATTGGTTATAAACTTGAGGAAGCAAAGAGTATGGGAGACATAGACGACCTGTTTCATGCTGTTAGTACCTTTCTGGAACGATATCAGGTAGAAACGAGAGCTTCCATATTTGCAAAAGAAATTGAACGTTTCAAATCTGGTTCTATGAGTTTCGAGGAAGCCACTAAGATAGTTCAAATCTATCAAGAAGATTGCGAGAAAATAAGTGAGTGCATAGAACTAATATTCAGCAGTTATGATAAGAAGTGTCTCTCCTGGATTTTTTTGAAGCGTTGTATGAAAGGCGTTGTGAGAAGCTAGTGCCTAAGCTAGATGGAGCCTCTATTATGGACGATATTTCTATGGTTCTCCTCGATCTCCAATCGAACTTCGAATATCAAAAAAACCTCGAAGAATTCGCCAAAACACAGGAGACACATGAGCTCATTCTATCTGACGAAATCAGTTATGAACAAGCTTTGGACAGAGCCCAGGCACACATACAAGTTTGCCTTAGAGGTCCACAACCCCCTCGCCCTCGAGGCATATAATTATTGAATAGCCTGTTCCGAATGAGGTTAAACCTCGGTTGAATGTCGAACGACTATCCAAAATTGCCTCATGAAATTCAGTGAATAAACTAAACTGCGAATAGATCGATTTAATTTAATCTTATTGCTGACTGATCGTGATGTTTATTCCAACTAATTTTTCCCATGATCACCTTGACTTTTCAGCATTTCAATCCCTACCAATCAATTCATGAAATCATCTGCATGGGCTGATTTGGGTGAAAATTTGACACCCTAAAAATTCAGTTTGACCACTGATCAACAATCAGAAATCTCATCTACAAAAGGTGAACATCAAAATCATGGAAGAGAGATAAGAATAATCTATTTCGCTTTAGGAGGATTTATACTCATATCCATTCGATGAAACGTAAATAATCAGTGGACAATAAATGAGGAGATATCAAGTAAGGAACTTCGGACTTTCATACTCACTAATTCTCCGTATGTGTGTAATATTCCCAATGACTGATGAATTTTTAAGATGAATGCTCTGCGATCGGTTTCAATGATGCTTGATAACGAAAATGGAGTGTAATGATGCTTCCTCATGTTGAGAGATATGATTTGACTACATCCAATAAGCTTCTCTGTCCAATGAGGCTACTGAGAATCGGGACTAGCTCTGAGATTGGAACAAAATAGCTTTGCTTGTCTCTGAGTTTCTCATTGATGAATCTCCTCAAAATGACCATCATCCATTTGGAAAGCTATCAATTTTCCACTCATGTTCAAATAAAGATTATAAGTAATCCACAGATCCTGCAGTGGGTGAATCTCTGGATCTCATGGACAATGGGAGAAGGAGAGAGATGATGATGAAGCATCGTATTCGCATCAATTTTTTGAAAATTTTCAGGCAATTAGATGTGTGGTAGATTAAGTTCCACTTGACTAATTAGTTTCAAACTTGAGATGAAATGTGCGGAACAGATGAGACCTTCGGTTACTAACGGTGGTTACGCGATAGAAGAAAGTCAGATAGGGAAGCGAGAAAAAAGGAAAATATCTTAGAGGGATTCCTCCCTCGCTCTATTCGCTTGCTAATTTCTCCATGCTGGATACATCAACAAACAATTACACGAAAATATACACAACATAACTTATACCGTGTTTACATGAAAAAAATGACGTACAGTATGCATTACGCACGGTGCCTAGATATCAAATTTTTTCTTACTCACTTCCTCTATACATTTACATACTTTTGCTCTGTGTAAATATGAAAATATTATCTCCGCTTATATAACTCTATTTTTTTGCATTATTATCGATATAATGATGATATGAGATCGAGAGATCATCATCATATCGATAATAATGCACGCGAGAGATGAAACAAGGTGCGGAGAGAAGTGAAAAGTGAGAAATCTGAGAGATTTGAAAAAAGATAAAAGAGATATAACTCCTCTCACATTTGATCCTGATGTGAGAGACATACGTGTGACCATCAGTGGAGGTTGGAAAGTTCTTAGGCATCATTTTCCCTTCTACCATCAAAGGAGAGCAATTTTCCGCTCTTCTCATCAGAAAACAATTAACAATTGATCTCATTCGATGACCTAATTGAATCCCAATATTATTCTCCTAGAAATCCTCTCTCTCTCTCAACACTCCCTTGATGACCTCAATACTTCATCTCATCTTTTATTCTTTTGTTCCTTCCATCGCATTTTCACAGTTATTATTAGATCATGAGAAGAGAGATGAAAAGTGAGAGTGAGTCAGAGAGAGGAAGAGTCGATTAGTAATGATCAAAGATGGAAGATGGAAAAGAAGGAGAGAATAAGAAGGACGACGATGGCGAAGGTTATCGTATGATACTATTCTGATTCACCTTGTGAAGAGAGAAAGAGAAACAAAGAATAGTGATTATAGCCACCTATCTGATGAAGAGGATGTGTCGTATCTGACGATTTGTAGGTGTGTTTGGGCTATGAATCTGATGTTAGGTATTCTGAACTATGGGATGAAAAAGGAAGTTAGACAGAGATTAGAAAAAAAAGAGAAACAATTCGTTTAGATTTCTTCTTCCATATTTTTCTCTCTTTTTCTTTCCCTTTCTCACTCACCCTTCTTATTTTTCTCCTCTGAAAACGCGAAAAAACACTCAGAGCATATATTATACCGCGTTTACACAGAGAGAATAATGTACATAATACAGGGTGTTTCAGAGTAATGGGACGAGTTTGAAATGTTTATATCTCGAAATCCCTCCAGAGAATTTTGGAAATTCTTTCGATATTGTACAGTAAAAATGTGTAAGTTTTGTTTGCTATGAGTTTCAAAGGAGTCCGATGAATTTCTTGGATAGATAATAGGGTCCGAAATGGAAATTTAAGATATCTCGGCTGGTGGGTAGAGTTTTGACAGGGTGATGACATTTTCGGGATCCTCATAAAAAATAACATCTTATTAAGTTGGTCCGATATCGATAGAATAAGAGATAAGGAAGTGGGAGATCACACTTAATCACTATCGACCGAATTTGAGGCTCTTCAGCATCACCTGAGAGATGGGAATAGCTTCAAAATCGGGAACCAGACTTATTTTGGCCTGAGAATTCCTTATCATGCCTGGAAATCCTGGAAATCATAATTTCATTTTTTCTCCTATCAGACTGCTTGAGCGCAAATTGGGTTCTGGGATTCTATGCATGGTCTCGTCAAAGAAAAAGGACTCAACCTACTCAGTTCGATAAATTGAACCTTCAAGCATCCTATCCAGGCTTATTTGAGCCTTGAAACTGCTTCTCTGAGCATGATTATCTCATTCATGATCCATTCGTTATCAGAGAAGACAATGAATCCAGGATCATTCAATGGAGGAATTCGATTGGAGAGACATCCTATCAGTTTTTGTGAATTGAATGCTAGCTCGAAAAACCACTGAGTCAGAGTATTATGAGAGGTTGAAGATTGGGTACGAATGGATACTAGCTAAGAGAGGGAAACTACTTATCCTGCCAGTTTTACTGTCAGTTTCTCATCAGAATGAGGAGTATCAGGTTAATCAGGAGAAGTCATCTTGAGTTGTCAAAGAGGCAGTTTTTCTGTCCAAAATTTCCATAGATGAGCCGAAAATTTGAGTTTCTAGCTCCCTTATCTCTTATCTCATCGATCTCGGACCAACTCCATAAGGTGTTATTTTTTATGAGGATCCCGAAAATGTCATCACCCTGTCAAAACTCTACCCACCAGCCGAGATATCTTAAATTTCCATTTTGGACCCTGTTATCTATCCAAGAAATTCATCGGACTCCTTTGAAACTCATAGCAAACAAAACTTACACATTTTTACTGTACAATATCGAAAGAAATAAAATTCTCTGGAGGGATTTCGAGATATAAACATTTCAAACTCGTCATATTAGTCTGGAACACCCTGTATATGCACTCCAGATGATAATTGATGTGTTCCACTACAAAATAATTCATGAAAACTTTGGAGTTCATCTGAAAAATTTTTCCTGTTAACTAGAACAATTTGAAGATAGCTCCTTTTGGTGATTCATTACCTTCCGAGGATACTGCTTCTACAAATCGATCATGGATTGCATGATGTTTCTCCAGGAAATGATTTGAATTTGGATCTAGGCCCTTGAATTGTACAAGAAATGCTTTGCCTAATTTTCGGGGTATTTTTTTATCGGCAATATCTTTCTCCAGAGTCGGAATTGATGTAGCTTCGATCACTATTGGTCTTGTGTGATAGAGATCACTGATACCAATTTTTTGCTTGCAATTTCTCTCGCTTCTTCAAGAGTCACTAGAAGAATACGCACTCCTGATGTGAGCTATACTTTTCAAAAAGAAATTTCTTCGACTTACATTGATTTTTGTTTGCCTCTATAAGAAGAAAGAAACCAAGAATAACCAGAAAAGCACAAANGGGTTAAAGATGGGTAGATTGAGCTCAAATAACTCACGATACTGAACTGATAATCATGACCACCAACCGATGAGTATGCCACATGACACTAATACCGAGCCGAGAACTTTCAACTCAGGGCCAAATCAGCGATTGCGAGTTCAACAGAATCAAGTGCTTGGAGAGATTGTTCAACAGCCACAATATTTGTCTCTTGCTTTCTGGAGTAAGTATCTGATGCCCTCATCATTGACTGCTTCAAGACTGGAAAAATTCTGAATATGCGATCGATAGAAAAGTTTTTGACACTGTTCACAATAATCAATCGGATAGAGCGTTGAAAGCTATTGAAAGCGTACATAATCGATGCAGAAATTTATTCTTGTAGGAATTCATAGTAAAGACGATAGATATTGAGAGATAACAATTTCTGTTTCCCTGATGCTTGAATAATACTAGCAGATAATTTGAACATTTGAACAAGAATTTTAGAGATATTGTCAACGTTCTGAAGTACCTGGCTTGATGAATTGTCCAACCATCGTTTTCAGTTTACTCTCAATTTGTGGCATTTCAAGGGTCTAATGAACGATCGACAATGGTAAACAGAGTAGATGAAGCATTTCTTCAAAATGCTTCATTTGCTGCAGCAATGTAAAATATGAACAGAACAATGACATTTCTCTATTTTATCGTCAGCTACTCTTCATTCCACGCTCTAGCTTTTCCTTTGAATTTTTTTGGTTTTCCCTCCAAAATTCTGGTTCCACATTTGATATCATAGTTCAACCC
>QZCP01000399.1:15899-40221 GCA_003956705.1 Brevipalpus yothersi
AAAATTTGTGATTTTGACAAAAGAAGATCGAGAGCATCACCGTTCAACAAGCATGGCTAATTTTTTGATTGAGAGTATATTTGAGTATCTACAAGAAGCATCGATAACACTTTTCTCCTTGTATCTCGAAAAAATATTTTTTAATTTCTTTCGAAAACATCATGACATCTGAATGGCCCACCAATCAAGGCGTGCAAAGAACTTCCCTCTTTCTGCGTTAGAAGAGCTCTTCATGTTCTAGTTTAACAGATTTGCACCATTCTCTTCCGGTTGGGCATGAATCCTCCTCCACTATCATCAAGATAAATCGCATCTAATGTGAAAATTTTGGTGCATCTCTGAACCGAAAATTCATGACCTAGCTAGTTGATTTGATATTCCATGATCGCTTCGATTGACACCACTAGAGGCTCTATACTTCTTCAACAGAGAAATATCGCTAGCGAGATGGAAAATGATAGACATCTCGAGGATGTCTGGTGAGCTCTACAAACCTAGTGGTGAGAAAAATAAAAAATTATAAGAGAAATGGCTCCAAACTTCTTTCTCATTAGATTATCGCAGGTAGTATAACTATGATAGATATCGCTGAGATGTCTGGTGGACTCTCCAATCTTACTGATGGAGGGAGCAGGAGGACCATCTAAAAAATATTTCCGGTCAATGCTTATGTATGAGCTGAAATATTGATCGAAGATAGCTGGTCCATTGATCAGATTGTGTAGCATAATTTCCAATGTGAGATGAGCTATGCATAGCCTCAAATTTGCACTCCAACACATCAATATGTTTACTGGTTCTCGAAGTATCTGTGCTTGTGATAGCTATACATCCACGAGCAAGCTGCTTAATTCGATTGCTGGTATTATTCTTGATTGGCATATGTTAGGGGCCAAAAACACCTCTCCACTTTGATGTTGCATGCAAACATGGAATGCGAGAAACGATGTTCTTCGAGCTCATCTTGTTTATCAGCCTATCTCCAATGGGACCTCTAAATCACTAAGCGTTAGTCAAATTGTCGCATGTTGTATAGAAATGATTTACGAATATTTCAAAGATATCTACATGCTCCTCCATAAATGGGGAATTAGATTCACTATGCTCAGTTTATCAGATTGTTCAGCTTGGGTGGAGTGGGGAGACATTCCATCTTAGTTGAAAATGGAACTGATATTATCAAAACCCTGAGCATATTTTTACATGAAAAAGGACAATAACCATCCTCTATGGGGAAAGTGCCCATGCTCGGATTTCCATCAAACTTGTGAATAAATAGAGTCTGGCCCTAACTCTAGATGCAGGGCCCCTGGCACAGGTGGCACCTTACACCTAGCATACACCTTCCACACTCTTCGATGACTAACCTGTTAGAAAGGCTCGGCTCCAACCGATAATTATTATATTCTTTCTATGGGTTTATATACTCTCCACTCGATGACAAGACAGCGGTATAGAGGACCAAAAATGTTCTAAGTCCTCACACATCTGACCTTGATGGACCTAGACCATGGGAAAAGACTCGTGATAGTTAGTTCTAACCTTTTATAAAAAAGATCTCACTTAGCATCTCTTATGTACTGCAGAATATCAGAATTCAGTGAATTATGTGGTTTGAACTAGACAATGTATTGTTATTCCAAACCTCACTCCTATGAAAGGATTTTTGATTGATTTATCATTCGATTAATTTCAGTATTTTCATCCTATTTGCACATTTTTTCTCCTATGTTCAATTGATAAATATTCGATTCCAAACATTGGCTTTTGGGAAAATATTCTCAAATAGTTTTTACCTGAGAAGAGAAACTTTCCGTCCGGACGAATTTCTAACAATACTATTGGCATGAAAATGTCTTCTCTTATCTTATCGATCATGAAAGATAAAATAATCTTATCAGTATTTTAGATTAACACCTTATTTTTTGTGGAGAAAATATATCAATTTTTGACCAACTTGTGCATGGGTTTGACACATGACAGGGGTACAATCTTATCTTATCGGTTGTTTGAGATATGACAATGTTATCAGAATTTTGGCTTCAGGTCTGGTTTTTTCAGAAGAGAGAAGAATGATTCTTGACCATTTGTACCAATGCTGTGAGCATGAAATATACCTTATCTTATCTAATCAATCATGAGAGATGGAGAAATTTTATCAGTATTTTGGACGCCTACTTTTTTCGTAAATGGGAAATATTGATTTCTGATCAAATCGCGCGCGGGTCTCCAACATGATAAGTATGCAATCTTATCTTATCAGCTGCGAGAGATATGATAATGTTATTATCATATTGGCTTCAAATCTCGTTTTTCCAGAAAGTAATAAATCGATTTTTCATCATCTTATCACCCTCTCAATACGATGAGAAACTTCTCATCTCAATGCATCCTTGATAAGAATTCAGATGATACCATTTTCATCTCGATATGATTGCTGGTTTTCGAGATAGTGAAAATAGAGGAAATGGCTTTATTTCAGGAAATATGAGTCATAGAGACTTCTCATCTCGTTTTTTGGTGTTATCACAATTGATTAGATAATGTGAGCAAGTTTGATGAAAATCCGAGCATGGGCACTTTTGACCATTGTCCTTTCAGTGCGAAACATGGTCGGAATCCATTGGTCAGATTGTGATGGCTCCAGCTGCAAGCTAAACTGTTATCAATACAACAAGCAAACAAAGTAAAGTGATAAACCAATCATTTCTCGTAAGTAGTAAGGATGACAGTTTGTTCCAGCCAGCTCCTCCCAAGTGGGGCTGGGAAAATCCTTTCTGCCGACAAAGGGGGGAGGGAAGGAAGAGTGGATTATATAATCCTTTGATGTTCGCCGACAAGGGGGAGGGTGTGAACAATGTGAACCTTTGATGTATGCCGATCCGGAAGCAGAGAGGGGTAGGCTAAGAACTATGTTCCCCTTAGATTTTCGCCGACAAGGGGTGGGGTGGGAATTCCTATAAACCTTTGATGAATGCCAACAGTGCTTGGTTGAACTTAATTAGAGAATAGCTGACTGATAACAGACACTTATCAAAGTTGAATATCATCAGAGACAAAAATATGGAGATTTCCAAGAGTTATCTGCAGTTTCGGCATCCTTTCACAGCTATAATTGCCGGACCAACTTCGAGTTGCAAGACATATATCGTAAGAAAATCTTCAAACATCATGCTAACACCATGAGAAGAGAGTTTACAAAACCACTGAAGGTTCTATGGTGTTATGGCATTTGGGAAAACTCATACAAGGAAAAAATTCCAGGAGTAGAGATCCAGTATACTGATACACTACCAAAGGAAAATGAACTCAAAGATAATAAGCCAGACATCATTGTGTGTGATGACATGATGAATGAAGTAAAAGATGATGCACATATGGCTGCTTTGTTCCCTCGCATTTGTCATCATATGAATATATCCGTAATTTTCATTGTTCAAAATTTATTCTTCCAAGGCAAACAATGTAGAAACATCTCACTCAATGCACATTATATTATACTGATGAAAAATGTGAGAGATAAAAATCAAGTGAATCATCTGGCTCGTCAATTCGCACCGGGTAAAGTCTCAAACTTCATCGATGTCTTCAATGATGCAACTCAAGGAGAAAGAGGCTATATAAGAGTGGACCTCACTACACAGACACCAGACAGATTTCGTATCCAAACTAATATTATCCCTGGTAAGAAAGGCTTGAGTCCGACAATTTATCAACTTTGAAAATGTCTAACAACTTATGTGAATATATGAAGTTTTTTGAGATACTAGCCGATGTGAAGAGTCCTACACTGAGAGGAGAACTTTTATTTGAGAAAAGCTCTGATGAACGAATATTGAGAGCTTTAAGTGAAATTGGTGTTGATGTGGTAAACCGCAACTTGCCATTGAACCAAACTCAGAAGTCACAGTTGAGGAAACATGGAAATTCCTTGAAGCGTTTGGCGAGTATGAACACGAAAACTCGTCAAGGGAAGCAGGAACTTATAAAACAAACAGGTGGTTTCCTCCTTATTCTTATACCTGCACTGTTGAATATACTCTCTACAATTGCTGCGAATAAAATTCAAAACTGATTATTCATGTCTCGTGTGAAAAAGTACATTGTCGTTCCAAGTGAACAGCTTGAGAATGATATGGTGGTTGACCAAACTGGTGGCTCGATAGTGGATACTTTGAGTGATCAGGTTGTCATCAAGAAGGAAAAAGTAGCAAAATCAAAAACTTCTTCTCACATTTGCTTAGAATAGCCCTGAAGTTAGCGAGAATTGATGGATATGAGGTGGATGGTCGTATTCGCTCTGCTACTGGTCAACTCTTGGATGGTACTAATATTGTAGATCTACTTGACCACACAACTTTACCAGAAAGAACTTTGAGAGGCTTGGATGACTTCATATTCCTACTCTATAGAGCTGGTCTGGAACCAGAGCTCGTTCTCAGAAGAGACATTAAAGCCGAGCTGATGAAGCTATACTCAAATCCAATAACATCGAGGACTAATAAGAGAAATACTGGTGATATCTCCAAATCTCCAACTGCCATCACTAATACACTAATCGAGGAAATCGGGAATGATGATGATGAGCAGATGATAACTGATGAGATAGAATCACCCATCACCCAAGAGTCTGAATCAGAAATGGGAAGAAGATCGGATAAACCTTGGATCACTCCAGAAAGTAGCAACCGGAGCAATGATGGATCACCACTCACAAACGCACCAAAACGCTCGAGGAGGAGTAGGAAAGAGCGATACATTATATATGGAACAACTGGACGGAGTGGAAATCGTGTAGAATGGATTGAGAAGTGAAAAACACAAGAAAATGACTATTTCTCAGGCAACTTCTGATATTCTTTCCAAAATATATTATGATGCTAGTAACTCTGCTGGATATGCGAGTCAAGCTGAACTCTTCCATGAAGCTAGCTTGATAGACCCGAGCATAACACTCAAACATGTACAAGAATGGCTCAGGAGTCAACTTACCTATACTTTGCACAGGAATATTAGACGTATCTTTTTTGCGTAATAGAGTTATTGTTGATGCATCTGTTACATCACCTCAAAGATTATTTTATCCTGAGGAGATGCAAAGAATTGATCCTAATGGTCTATATCGGATTGAGAAAGTTATAAAACAGAGGAGAACGAGCAGTGGTGTAGAGTATTTGTGGAGTATCTTCGTTATCCGTCAGCATATAATCAATGGATCCTAGCAAAAGATCTTCAACTTCTATAGAGTCATTCAGCTCACTCAAAGCTCAAATGGAGCTCAAAGTCAGCTCACTTTCCCAGCCCCACACTATACTGTTCATCGTGCAAGTTGCTCTCATCTTTATTGTTGTGTGCTCAAGTTTGATTAATCTGACTTTCGAGATTGGTAACCAAAATCTATGGACTGTGATTCTCACAAGCTGCTTAGGTATAATAGTGCCTAATCCCAAGTTGAAACCCAGCAGTCGAGATCTAGGTGGTAATTGAGCGTCAGAGGGTATCTCCACACCAAAGGTATAAGAGATTCGGTAATGTTCGTAAAGCCACTTACCACAACAATGGACTCATCCACTATTACACTCCCAAGTAATGTGGTAGATAATGGTGCTAAAAAGAATAAAATATCGAGATATCACACTGAGCTTGCTCAAAAATTGATTTGGAAGGTGACTGGTTGGTTGGTCTTTACGAAATATCATACAGCAAAAGTTGGTACAACATACCAAAAAAAGAATCGATCGAGCTACTTCATCATACAGGAGAGAGGATCGGCTGGGCATCGGTGGAACCGGGGTTCTTTGTCGATGGTGAGAGCCTTCGAGAAGCTATTCAGGAAAGTCTCAGTAGCGAGCTGCTAACATACTCAACGAGATATAGTCCTACTTTACCAAATGGAAAAGCTGATGGAAACCTGCCACTTGAAGTGGTGGCTCTACCAAAAATCAATACGAATCCCAAGCTGATTTTTGACTCGAATGCACACAGGTTTAGTTGTGTATTTGGACGAGATGACGAAGACAATTTTCATGGAATTCAGTCCAGATCTCAGTCTTTTGCTGGGCTTTGACGAAGGCATGCTCAAAGCATACATAGAGATTTGCAGAGAGCAGATATCCAAGCGTCAAGGAATAGATAACGCTCACCTTAAGAAATCTGCTGAGTATCCAGCCGAAATGAGAGGAGGCTATCACACTCTCTTCTTGTACACGTATATTGTCAAACCATCACTTGTGGGGAACAAATATGCTCAACTACTGCGTACAATAACTGTACCCACTGAGGCGAAGTTCGGTGACCAATGTGCTATCAGCTACACAAACCCAATATATTTTCCGTTACATGTAAAAAATTTTCAAAACATTTCACTCGAGTTGAAAGATGACTCAGGCTTACCAATACCATTTCAATTTGGTAGAACAATTGTAACTCTCAGCTCCAAGAGAGATGAAAAGCTATAAATAGGATAAATATGCCAATAAACAGATCTGTTGGACATCATGTCTAATGCGTACATTGAATATTATTTGAACCAAGCTGGTTCAGGCTTGTCGGCTTTTGAAGGTATACGATACCAAAGAGGCGATGGTTTTTCTGGTCGCTTATTGTCTGGAGCTATTCTACCTGCCCTGCGTTTTCTTGGGCACAGAGCTCTCGGCCCTGGTGTTGATATTGGTATGGATGTACTTGATGGTTCTAACTTCAAGGATTCGGTGAAGAACCGCTCTAAAAGAGCAGCGAGAGATATTGCATCCAGGGCACTCACCAGAACACAACAATACGTACAAACAGGTAGTGGTGTGAGAAGGAAGAGAATCTCACTAGTAGGTAGCGTTCCACCTTCTAAACGCAAGAAGAAAGCTATAAAAAGATCGAAAGTTGGTGACAAGAGGGCAACTCCAAGGAGTAAATCTAAAAAGAAGCCTACTAAGAAGCCTACCAAAAAACATACCAGGAAAATTGGAACGAAAACTCTGAACAGTAGATACAAATTTGATTTCCTAGCGTAAAAATGAGTAAAATACACGATTTTTTGCATATTGCGCCTCTTGCTGAGTTTGATGTTTTCTCAGTGCCAAGTACACAGTACTCAATAGAGCGGGATGTTGTAACCGAGCATCGCTCTCTCACAAAGCTGTCCATGAACAGCTGTATTGATTTCCATTTTGTGACCAACGATAATGAAGATGTGAAACTACGAGAATCTCTCATCTCTCTAAAGTTTCTGATAAAGCTTGCCAAAATCAATGCCAGAGATATCACTGATGAAGACTGGACCAAAGTGAAGCCCATAAACAATCTACTACAGATCATGTTCAAGCGAGTTGATCTGGAGATCAATGCCACTGAGGTGATTGCTACACCGCAAAACTATGCCTAGCGGGCGTACATTGATACACTATGTGGATTCAGTGATGGTGCAAAAAGCTCATTCCTACAAGCAATGGGTACCCCTCAAATGGAGATATCACCGAAGACAAACTCAACCGTCAAGAGCAAAGGTCGAGTAGTTGAGCTGATGGGTATGCTACACACTGACTTGGCTCTACAATCCAAAGCATCAATTGGTAGTCTACAGTACAAGATGCAACTAACTCTACACTCGCCTGAGTTCTTTCTCAAGATATCTGATAACAACCTCAAGCCGAGCATTGAACTACTAGATGCTGCAGTTTTCATACATCGAGCTCGTGTGACCCCACCACTACTAAAGGCACACACATTAGCCTTACAAGCAGCTACAGCTAAGTACCCCATAACGAGGAGTGAGGTGAGGACTTATACACTAGCAAATGGCGTACGAGATGCTCTCATCGACAACTTTGTGCTTGGTTCACTACCCAGACGAGCTATCTTAGCTCTGGTTGATAATGATGCTTTGATTGGAGTGGCAAGCAAGGATCCCATCGACTTTGAGCACTTTGATATCAATCATATTGCTGTATATCTTGATGGTATACAATTCCCATCGAGACCATACACACCAGACTTTTCTAATGATTCGTTCTCGCGAGAGTATCTTGGTCTATAACAGACATTGAATCAAATTACTCCTGATCCAACCTTGGCTTTGACTCTGTAAAAATACAAGAAGGGGAACATTCTATTCGGTTTCAACTTTGCACCAGATTTGTCTGATGGCTGCGGTATAATAGGACACCTCAATCCTATAAGACGTGGCTCCTTGAGAGTGGAGTTGAAATTCAAGAGACCATCACCCAACTCAGTGACAGTCATCCTATACTGCGAGTTCGACAACCTCATCGAAATTAACTCTAAAGGGCAGGTCTCAACAGACTTTAGACATGGACACCTTTCAGCTCAGTGATGCTCTTTGCAAATATGAAAAGTTCAATGGCGTGTTCACTTGTGATCAGCTAACTGGACTGACTTATAAGCCCGGTGCATATGTGGTTAATACACATCCATCACACAAGCCAGGAGAACATTGGATAGCTCTGTTCTTTGACGATGGAAATCAAGGAGAATATTTCGACTCATTTGGATTGCCTCCACTCCACAATGAGATGGTAGCATTCTTGGATTCGTACTCAGGTTCAAAGTGGAGATTCAACACTCATCCTCTGCAAAAGGAGGAGGCACATTTTCTGCGACCATCTCCGATCCTGATGAAAATTCATACACATGAGTATCTCTCGATCAATATCTTAAGTCTCGAGCCTCAGACTTTTTGGATTTTTTTTCTACCTAAAACTCAGGCCACAAAACTGACTGCTTTCAATTACTCATCGGAACTTGGAGGAACTGTTACCATTTTTTCTATCAGATAGATATTTTTATATCCTTTCAGAATATATATACTTTTGGTGATCCAAAATGGGTGCAACAATTCTTAAAAGGAATCAGATCGCTTCTCCATTGCAGGCCAGATTTGAACGGCAGCTCATAACTCAGAAATTACGTGAGATATCAGACTGATTTTTCATCAGCATTCGGGTCTCTGTCCTTTCCATCTGATGATGAGGTTTTCAGTGTACTGTTGGATATTTTTTATCAAGTGCATCTTAACTTGACTAATAGTACACATCCAGAGCATAGTCGATTTTTCTGTCTATCTTAGCATTCATCCCAGATTATTAGCGTCATATGCAGGCTTCCAGATGATTATACCAGCGGTAACTCATGGAAAAGTTGTTCTAGGGATCTCGTTTGAGATCCGTATTGAGCCCATTTTTTCTAGCTTATTCATGGAGGCTTGATACCCGCAATAGCTTTAGAAACACTTTTCATTCTTATAGGTGAGCTCGTTCATCGATCGATGGAGCATAACTGGATTTCAAGACGTTCAGGATAGTTCTGGTGAATGGAAAGCCAGTGGCTACTGAGAAGCACAAAAGAATAAGTTCTACTCACAGCATTATCATCTTTCACTTTTCTACTACCACATGGCCAGATTTGGTGTATTCTATGAGAACCTAAATGATGATGAAAAATCAGCCTGATATCTGGCTTTTTTTCTGAGTTATGAGCTGCCGTTCGAATCTGGCCTGCAATGTAAAAGTGATCTGATTCCTTTTAAGAATTGTTTCACCCATTCTGGACCCTAAAAAGTAAACAGGGTGTTTCAGAGTAATTTACCAAATTGAAACGCTTATATCTCGAGGACCCTTCGTAGAATTCTGAAAATTTCGATACCTTAGAGTAAAAATGTGTAAGATTTGTTTGCCATGAGTTTTGAGAGAGTCCGATGAACTTGCAGGATAGATAACAGGGTCCAAAGTGGAAATTCAGGATATCTCAGCTGGTGGGCGGAGTTTTCACAAAATTATGACATTTTTGGAATTCTCATAAAAAGTTACATCTAATAAAGTCGGTTTGAGATCGATAAGATAAGAGATGAGAAAGTTATGCTATACCTTTTTTTAACGTGGAAAGCCTATTAGATGGTGCTAACACAATTTGAACTTTGTCTAAATCTTGAAAAAATGGAAAATTTGGACGGATTGCAATAAAAGAGTGTTAAGACACTGGAATGCTTCCGTATTATCTGATATTTGATTGAATTTTCTCATTGAGACAGAAATTAGAGAGGGTCAAACCTCCCATAGAATTAACATAGGTGGTGCCAACATGAATCCAAATGGTGCTAACACGAATCAAAAGTGGTATAACTCCCAGAGAAATGATGGAAATTGGATTTTTTCGATCCGATACCATCAGTATCATGAGGCACCATCATTACATCTAAATATTTATGGAATTTTCCCAAAATTGATGAAAATATTAGCGTTCAAAGTCTCCATAGACTTTACATGGGGTTTTTTTATCGGACCGATTGTGATATCAAAAACATTACTTACCCGATGGGTAATTGATTGGTTTCCAAGTTTCTCGATTGATTTCAAGTATTCAACAAGCTTTCTTTTTGCGATTGGAGTTATTGGAGTCTCCGTTTCTTCGTTCAATCGTTATTCGTTGGTCTTCCATTGGTATCCTTTGGTTCATTTGGTATCGTCGGTTCATTTGGTATTTGGTTCCATTTGGTTTCATTGGTCATTCGGGTCTCATTTGGTATCGTTGATCATACATTAGGGTAGATTTCTTTGGAACATGGTTTCAAGGTATTTGGATCAACAGAAGGCCGAAATAGCGGAGGCTTTCGCAATGCATGAATGTTCTGTGGCCCTCACTTAGAGATAACTTTCGTAGAGAGCTTAGGATTGACCCAAATCCTAAGACTATCAAGCGTATTTACGATAATTGGAAAGAGCATGGTCGGGTAACTTCGGAGCATCCAGGTCAGGGAAGAACGGTTAGGATTCGACAGAACATTCGTCGGGTTCGAGAGCTCTGTCAAGAGCATCTTGCAGCTGGAGAGCAGACTAGTACTCGGAGATTGGCTCAAGAAATGGCTGAAGAGGGTCGTCCGATCTCGGCTACATCAGTGCATCGAGTCCTGAGATCTGAACTGCATATGAAGCCATACCATGAGCGTATGGTACATCAACTACTGCCAGAGGATCCATCGAGGAGAGTGAGGATGGCTCGTTCTCTTCTTGGTATGATGGATGAGGATCCAACGCTAATTGAGCGCATAATTTGGACTGATGAGGCCAAGATCTTCATCAATGGTACAGTCAATAGCTTCAATAAGATCTATTGGAGCGTAGAGAATCCTCACATGGTAGTGGAGGGAAGGACGGTCGATAAGAGAGGAGTAATGGTTTGGATTGGACTCCACGCGAAAGGTATCATTGGTCCGTTCCGCATTGATGGTAGTTTGACTGGTCAGAAGTATGTAGACATGCTCGAGCACCAGATTCTACCAGAAGTTGATACAGTCAACTACTGGTGGATGCAAGATGGAGCACCAGCTCATGGTTATGGACCAGCAAAGGACCTTCTGAACGATTATTTCGGGCAGAGAGTTGTTGCTCTGGGTTGGGATCCTGAGTGGTCTCCGAGGTCACCTGATATGACACCATGTGACTTTCACTTCTGGGGAACACTCAAGGATCGAGTGTATGGTCAGAGACATAGGAATCTCGCTGAGCTTGAACATGGTATCTCCGAGCAGGTCCGATTATACGATGTTCAGATGGTCAGGAACGCTTGCTTGAGCGTCAGAATACGATTCGAGGATGTCATCAGGATTGGAGGAGGGCATTTACAATTTGAACGGGGAAGGTAATTGTTCTCTATACACGTCATCAAGTCAACGCCATTATTTCAAAGTCTCCATGGACTTTGAACGCTAATATTTTCATTAATTTTGGGAAAATTCCATGAATATTTGGATGTAATGATGGTTCCTCATGATACTGATGGTATCGGATCAAAAATCCAATTTCCATCATTTCTCTGGGAGTTATACCCTTTTTTAATTTGTGTTAGCACCATTCTGATTCGTGTTAGCACCATTTGGATTCATGTTGGCACCACCTATGTTAAGTCTATGGGAGGTTTGACCCTCTCTAATTTCTGTCTCAATGAGAAAATTCAATCAAATATCAGATAATACGGAAGCATTCCAGTGTCTTAACACTCTTTTATTGCAATCCGTCCAAATTTTCCATTTTTTCAAGATTTAGACAAAGTTCAAATTGTGTTAGCACCATCTAATAGGCTTTCCACGTTAAAAAAAGGTATAGCATAACTTTCTCATCTCTTATCTTATCGATCTCAAACCGACTTTATTAGATGTAACTTTTTATGAGAATTCCAAAAATGTCATAATTTTGTGAAAACTCCGCCCACCAGCTGAGATATCCTGAATTTCCACTTTGGACCC
Source organism: Brevipalpus yothersi (assembly GCA_003956705.1). Taxonomy (NCBI): domain Eukaryota; kingdom Metazoa; phylum Arthropoda; class Arachnida; order Trombidiformes; family Tenuipalpidae; genus Brevipalpus; species Brevipalpus yothersi. The sequence continues at coordinate 28,150 of QZCP01000399.1, forward strand.
TGTTATCTATCCTGCAAGTTCATCGGACTCTCTCAAAACTCATGGCAAACAAATCTTACACATTTTTACTCTAAGGTATCGAAATTTTAGAATTCTACGAAGGGTCCCCGAGTAATAAGCGTTTCAAACTTGGAATATTACTCTGAAACACCCTGTATATATTCTGGAAGGATATAAAAATATCTATCTGATAGAAAAAAATGGTAACAGTTTCTCCAAGTTCCGATGAGTAATTGGAGGCCATCGGTTATGTGGCCTCATATCATAACGGAAAAATCATTTTTCGAACTCGACTTAATTGTGAGATTTTATCTACTCTGGATAAAGATTCCAAAGATATGCATATCTCTGATTGGCCAACCTTGCAAATCTACCATAGGAAAATGCGCCTCCTTTCCTGTCTATATCTTGTGGCTACTTTTGCTATCTGTATCTATCATTCAGGCTGAATAACTTGACTCTGAGAGATTTTCAACATTTTTTCATTGGTCAGAGCACAATTAATGAAATCCTTCTGAACTATTATTACTCAACTATGGAACTTTGAAAATAAAAATTCAACATCATGATCTCTCCGTATTATTTTATTCATCATTGTAAAGGGAGCACGAGGGTAGTCAACACTCTTAAGAATAGTGGATGATAAACTCTCGTGTTCATTCAATGACTGGACACTGAAGCAGCAACATGTCTGATATTGTTAATATTGTAGCAATTTCGAGAGTCAAGCTCATGAGTACTGGGGACTCTTTACCGAAATCTTTTGGGTTTGAGTGGACATAGACTGCGAGAGAAGAGACCTTATTTACCCAATATGAAAACTGAACGATCCATGAATCAATTCTCTGGGTACTTCCTGAAGCTCAAGTCTTGTACTGTGACAGTTTTTGAATCTGGTAAAGTTATATTCAATGGACCCAAGAGTTGGTCGAACATAGTTATTGCGAATGATGAATTCACGGGACATTTATCCAAACATCTTCCGGAAAATATTGATTTTGAGCTCGAACTACCCAGGATTGTGAATGCTACTGGCTGTAGAAGTCTTGGAGAGAAAGTCAATCGCATGAAACTCGCTCAAAGTGAGGATGGTGCATCTTATGAGCCCGAAATATTTCCTAATCTACAGTACACATTTGGAAAAGATGTAAAAGTCCGGGGGATAGTATCCGAAAATAGAAAAGTCATTTTAACTGGTGTCAGGGATTCTTCGAGGCTCGATTCTTTCCTCGATAAATTGCGAGAAATAATTGAATCAATATGATTTTAAAACAAAGACATTGTTTTATTGTGATTACATTTGGTCCATTCATTGGAATGGTAATTGAAGAGTAGAGCTGCATATATAAAAGATTTTGGATTGTCAACAGCTCGGAAATAGGCATTTAGGGTGTCATACACTTGACGGCGGAAAAGTTTTTGAACATATTGAGAGCCGGTGTATTTGTCCATAGCTTGGGGAGGCAAGTTGAGAATATCAGCAAAGGACATGTCCAGAAAAGGGGCGTTTTTGGCCCATGTCCGATAAAAATTATATATTCTGAGAGTGCATCATCTACAAATTACCATGATACTAATTTCGGGCTGTCTAGGTCAAAGGTCGTCGAGTTTTGAAGGTTCAATGTTCAGCATGAAAAGTGTCCAAAATCACCGATTTTTGCTGATAAACTCATGAAATCGATGATTTCAGAATAGATTCTTGATGGATAATTCATTGGCATACTTTGCGTCAAGTTTTAACAGCAAGAAGTGACAACTTTTGGAAAATTCTATTTATTTCGATATATCGATTGAATCCGCAGAGCCAATAAGGCTGAATAAAAAAATAATTTCTCATGTCTATGATTCCTAATGGAAATGACTAGTTGCAGGTCATATTTCAACAAGTTCGATTGCTTCCCCACCATCGATCCTTCGGTCATGTTTTCTTCATAACGTTAGTGAATGAATTATACACATTAATTATTTCTGAAGTTTGAGTATTATTGTGAGACTGAATTGAGTATATTATAAATGTAAAATTGTACATGAAATGCGGAAGATGAACAAGTGAATTATAAAATGAGTGATGAGAGAAAATGGGCCAATAGTTGTTGGTAATCTGAAAAAAAAAGATTATAATTGATCAAGATGGGGAACACTCATGATTTCATCGAATGCTTACCAATCCCTCTGATTTTTCCCCTGAAAATCTTGATCGAGAGCTTGATTGAGTGGAGCAGCTGGAGTGGGACTCTCAAAACCACTCTCAATGATTGATAATAAGCATAGTGCATGCTCACAAGGACTTATGGTCCTCTGGCCAGACATGCACATGCAGTACCAATCTACTGCTCTGTCTAATCCATCTCTATCAAGATCGAGATCAAGATCAAGATAAGATCGAGATCGAGATTTTTCCCAATCTATCCAATCTCAGAATCGTTCATTGATAGATATTCCTGAGAAGTTCTCATTGAGAGAACATCATTGATTTGTCGCGACCAATCAATCAATACATTGCGAACTATGGGTTGTGAAATGAAGAGTAAGAGGCTGTTGAAAAGACAGCGGGTGAAAGAGAGGGACTTCAAATGGCTGTTGAGTAACCCTCCAGCTTCGGGAATAAATCCGAAGAGGGAGAGAGCGAGGGAAAAACTGCCTCGGCAGTTGGGAACGAGAGCCATCAGGAATTTTGGTAGGCATCTTGGCCTTCATGACCAGAAGGGCAAGCTTTATGTAGCAGGTAGAGAGAAAGAGGCCGAGGAAAAGAGAGAGGAGGCAGAATCTCTCGAAGCCAAAGCAATCAGGCAGCAAGAGCGTGCCCAAGAAATTCTAACTTCAATTAGAATTGAAAAAGGATTGAGTCCTCCTGAGCAGAAAAGCGGGCTTGAGCTCCTCCATGAGAGGGGTTCCAGAGTGGGAATGCCATGAACAATAGGCAAGTGGAGGCGAAGACAACCACTCTAAAAAACTGTCTGAGGTGGGTCAAAATCCATCCCTACCTTCACGTGGTGCTAACTGTTTAACACTGACAGGGCTCTGGTAATCTATTAATAATGTAATTTAAATTATCCTACCAGTTCTCGATATCAAAGCTTTACTTCCGAGAAATACCGAAAAAGGCCTTTTTTGACCAACTTCTTCCAATTTCCGGGACATGAGATATGGCTCATCTTATCTCACTTCCGATGAGAGATGAAAAAGTGTTATCACTATTCGGTCGTAACACCATTTTTTTCACTTCCCGAATTCACTTCATCTGGCATAATTTTCGACCTGATATTCGGGATCTTCGTTAAAAGTTCATTTGAGATCGAATAAAATTTTCAAAATAGAAAATGGGCCATTTCCGGACATGTCCTTCAGCTTTGATTAGAGTATTTCATCAGCTCATCCACCGTGTAGTGCGTGGTTCTTGATGAGCATAGAGCAAACTCTCTCAAATGATGACCCTGAATCATTGCCAAATAAGAGAGACGGATCAAAATCAGCACCACAAACTCTGCTTGTAGCAAAAGTTCTCACGAGAGTTTCAAGCATCTCCAACTTGATGTTGATATTTTTTGATTCGATAGCCAAGAATAAGTTGATGAACAATGGAAAGAATTTTAGCAGAAAGGACAATGGCCAAAACTGCCCCCTCTTAGATCTTGATGAAACTTTCTTATCAGATGTTATCAGGTGTGATAAGACCAAAAATCAGATTGATAATTTTCCATGACTCATAACTCCAGAGATATGACCATTTTCTCATTTTCGAAAAAAGTTCATCATATCGAGATAAGAATGGTATCATAGGTTTTCTTATCAAATGTGTGATTAGATAAGGTATGACTCATCCTCCTGATGTTGCTGGAAGATCGATGAAATCCACTATTTGCACTCTATCTCGAGAACCAGAGGATCTATCTCTGATATGATAACATTTTCTTATCACTCACAAAAAGTGCGATAAGATAACATATCAATCAGCTGGGGAATCCTCAAAAAAAATCAACGTGCTGAAAAAAGTGCTCTGACCCCCAAATACCCTTGTTGCCATAACAACACTCACAAGAAGTGTGATAAGATAACATATGACTCATACCTAGACTATTGGGAGAAGTTGGTCAAAAACAGCTTTTTATGGTATATCTCAAAAATGAAGAATAAAAACCAGAAACCGATAGCATTTTCTTATCACTCATCAAAAATCTGATAAGATAAAATATGACTCATACATGAATTGTGATAAAAAGTCGCTGGTGGTAAAAAAAGTGTCTTGACCCCCGGATAACCTTGGTGCCCCTGAGATCCTTATCAAAAATATGATAAAATGATGTATGACTCATACCCAAAATATTGGGAGAAGTTGGTCAAAAATGAGTTTTTATTCCTCAAGATGGGAAAAAATTCGAGTTTCACATATTCTGACATGGATAATCGCCAATCGACTCATGAATGTTCCAGAGAGAGTGAGAGAAGAAGCCGCTATGTTCAGGATCTTGATTCCAAAGGGAGCTCGTTTTTGTGTGATACATGAGAGAGAGTCATTCAACATGGAAGATGCTAATATGAGCCCGTACGATTTGAGTCGTCAAGAGCTGGAGCAATACATCACACTTATCTTAGGTTTCATGAGAGATCGAGGTCATATCAAGATCCCAACCAGGGCTAATGAGAATTCCACTCTCCTCAAGAATCTCACTTCATTGACCTGGGCCCAGTTTTCCGATCTCGTATCTTACGTGAATACTCCAGAGCCCCACCAAGACTTGGGGGCGTATTTATTCCGAATGCGATCTGGCCAACCTCTCGATCGTATCGCCACCCTATTTGGTTACTCGAGAACAACATTCAATCGCAGGATGGATGATGTGATGAACGATCTCCTCATGAATTTCAAGCCTCATAATCTTGGCTTGAGGCATCTTAATAACGAGCAAGTTTGGTCACATACTACACATACATCCAGAACTCTCTTGCTTGATGAAACCCAGCTCGAAAGCCATTCGAAGATTACTGTTTGGGATGGAACTTACGTTCATATTGGGAAAAGTTCCAACATCCCTGTCCAACAGAGAACTTATTCCATGCAGAAAAAGACTAATCTCATCAAGCCAATGATCTGTGTGCTTCCTGATGGGTATATTCTCGACATTTTTCCATTGAATGATGCAACCAGCAATGATGCTACAATTATGGAAAAGATTCAACGAGGGACTGAGTTCGCAGACTACTTTGTCCAAGGCGATACCTTTGTCTTTGACAAAGGATTCAGAGATGTAGTGAATACATTAAGACAGAAAGGGTTCAGAGTGCATATGCCTTCCTTTGGACAGAGAGGACAGCAGTTGACAAGTCGTGAAGCGAATGAATCTCGCAGGTAAGTTGATGATTGATCATGAATTTTTCAACTGAAAGTAATGCTTATCTAATTATCAACAGAGTGACAAAGATCAGATTCATTGTTGAGTTGGCTTTTGGTAGAATCAAAAGCCAATTCAGATTGACTGTGCAGTTACTGAGCAACCTTAGTGTTGCGAAATTCATCCGTCAGCTTGAAATACTCTGCGCCATTATAAATAAATATCACCCGAGAGTCGTGGCTGATCGTGATCATGAAGAGGAGATCTGCGAGCGCATAATCAGCAGAATGCAGATTGAAAACAAGCTTCTAGGTCTTATTGAGGCTCAGAGTCTCTTCCGAGTCCAAAATTGCTTCAGGCTCTATGATCCAGTGGAAAACCTCATCAGACCTCTTACAGGAAACGAGCCTTATTTCCTCGCAACCGGGCGATACTACCTGAAGCTCATAAATTCCTATAAAGCAAAATTCAGACAGATGAATCTTCAACTTGAGGTGAGTTTAGTATTGATCTTTGGCATGAAGTTTCCATAATAATATTCATGAATCTTGTTCTCGTTTCAGTTTCAGATACACCAATTTTCAGCTTCCATCAATTATGATACTTACGATATAGAAGTTCAGCAACCTCTTCTATTTCGAGTGAGAATGTGCTCCAGACACAAGAAGAATATGAAATGGCAAGTTTTCATCTTGATGGACCCTGAAGCTGAAGGATTGGAACAAGTGAAGGAATGGTACTGTAAATGTAAGAGTGGATTGAGAACAGTCAGTCCATGCTCACATGCATTCGTTGCAATTATGATGATGAGCACTGGTTTCTCTGGTCCAGTTCCTAATCGCAGACTTGGGGAGCTATTTGGAGAAATTCAAGATGATGAAAGTGGATCTGATATGGAAACAGATGACTAATCGATCCGTATACTTCACTCTGAGGAACTCTTTGATAGTATCCTTTTTAGAACCCAAAATATTTTCTGCTCAACTCCTTGAAGAGTATTCCTTCTGCAATGAATATGTTAATTGAATAAATAATTCTGGCGATTATCCATGTCAGAATATGTGAAACTCGAATTTTTTCCCATCTTGAGGAATAAAAACTCATTTTTGACCAACTTCTCCCAGTATTTTGGGTATGAGTCATACATCATTTTATCATATTTTTGATAAGGATCTCAGGGGCATCAAGGTTATCCGGGGGTCAAGACACTTTTTTTACCACCAGCGACTTTTTATCACAATTCATGTATGAGTCATATTTTATCTTATCAGATTTTTGATGAGTGATAAGAAAATGCTATCGGTTTCTGGTTTTTATTCTCCATTTTTGAGATATACCATAAAAAGCTGTTTTTGACCAACTTCTCCCAATAGTCTAGGTATGAGTCATATGTTATCTTATCACACTTCTTGTGAGTGTTGTTATGGCAACAAGGGTATTTGGGGGTCAGAGCACTTTTTTCAGCACGTTGATATTTTTTGAGGATTCCCCAGCTGATTGATATGTTATCTTATCGCACTTTTTGTGAGTGATAAGAAAATGTTATCATATCAGAGATAGATCCTCTGGTTCTCGAGATAGAGTGCAAATAGTGGATTTCATCGATCTTCCAGCAACATCAGGAGGATGAGTCATACCTTATCTAATCACACATTTGATAAGAAAACCTATGATACCATTCTTATCTCGATATGATGAACTTTTTTCGAAAATGAGAAAATGGTCATATCTCTGGAGTTATGAGTCATGGAAAATTATCAATCTGATTTTTGGTCTTATCACACCTGATAACATCTGATAAGAAAGTTTCATCAAGATCAAAGAGGGGGCACTTTTCCCATAGAGAATGGGTATTGTCCTTTCATTCCATCATGTGAGATATTGATGAAGCATGACTTGGACTCTGATTTTGAGTCAGGCTTCTCGAGTCAAACACTCTTCGTGGTTATTGCAGCCGAAAATTTCTCCATGGTCATCGTACGGAATCCATCTTTTTGTGCATGATTGAGCACTCTGACCAAATTTTGGAGATCAACGTCGGAGAGTACAACTCCCAAATGAGAGGCAATCTCTTCTTCAGGCTCCTCAGGAGATGGATACCAAAGTTTCAGGTGTAGAGTAGGATTCACTGCTAGTTGAAGCTCCTCAGCATGGTAGGCATAGTTTATGGTGAGCTTTTGCTTACTCTCAAGCTTCAAAGACCAGATATTTCGCCAACTGATCGGATTCACCACAAGTGGAGTCCACCCTTTTGGTGTAGGGTCCATTGGTAAAGGATTCAGGAACTCCTTGCGTAGCGACACTTCATTTGAAACTGCTGAGCATTCTGACTCCAAGTCGGTTTGATGCACATCACATCCATAACCATTCTCTTTAACAACATCCATACCTGATGAGGTAAGAGAAATGAGACTTTCACTTGAACAAGACATCACAAAAGCAAACTTGTTGGAAAACTTTCAAAGATCACCCTTTCATAAGAGAACACACAAACTAAGATTGGAGATCACTGGTCTGATGTCTCTCCTTTTATAGCCAAGAGCTCTTGTGGGAGCAACAGTGAGCAGTCTTCCTGAAGAGCATGCCCAGATGCTTCATCTTTGCTGAGGGAGCAAAATGTTCCAGAAAATTCTTTTCCTTTGTTCTTCATCACCAAAGGGAAGTTAATTCATAGCTAAATCTTATAAAAGAGTTGCATCAAGTACAAATAAAAGACGGTGTCTGCACCAACTGTGGTACAAGGCTCAATCAAGCTACGCGAGTGAAGCTTGCATCGAATGGAAAATATTATTGCTGGAGCTGTATTCAAAAACTCAATTCGAAGAAATGAAATCATGCAATCTTGTAAAGAAATTGAAAATCCACAAGTGATGAAATAAAAAAAATATACCTCATAAATCATTTTTCTCTTTTTGATTTGGTTCTGAAAAGATCCAAAAATTTTATCAAATGATTTTCGAGGATATGAAGGTTGAACTCACTGGCTAAAACCTGGGAGTATAGCTTCTCAAGTCTTTTATGTATACCGTCTCACTGTTTGTTACCGAGACAGTTTGGGAATAATATTTCTTGAAAGTTCAACGACAATTTGTTGTCAACAAAAGTCAACGGTTTTTTGGTCTTTTGATGTATGCCGCCTCACTGTCTGCTGTCTAGACAATTTGAAGGTGAAGGTTAATATTTCTAGAAAGTTCAACAACAAATTCTGCTAATAAAAGTCAACAGTTTCTCAAACCTTTGATGTATGCTGCCTCACTGTATACATTCCAAAAAGTTTTGGGGATAAGGATGATGCTTCTAGAAAGTTCAACAAGGACTTCTTGTTAGAGACTGTCAACGGTCTTCTGATACTTTGATGTATGCCGCCTTTCTGTCTACTGTCTGGACAGATTGGGTTTGGAGGAGGATATTTCTAGAAAGTTCAATAGTTTTCCGAGAAAACCGTTGGCAGTCTCACCCTTTGTGTTCAACTCCTTGTCTCACTCTCCAAGTGAGTGAGTAATAAGTCTCGGCTATAAGAGATGGGTCAGATTAAGTTCATCGTTTGATCTGAGTAGTTTATTTTTCACTGTTTTCCTGATTTTCTCTTTCATCACGTTGCCAGTGAGGTGTTTGTGTAACTCTCTTCCTCAAGTTTTTCTCATCAATTTTTTCCCAAAAAATGCTGTGTTCTGTTGATCTATATGCCTATTGACACCGTTTTCGTGATTAAAAAGTGATATTCTCCAACATGAATCCTCCAAGAGATTCGAGAGGAAGAATTTTGAACAATCACCAGCAGAATGACTCTAATTCATCATCGTCATCTAGTAGTGTTTCACTAGAATTTGTGCGTGATGACTCATTACCCATCATCTCAAGACGCAGTCGAACTTTACATTGCCTCGAAACAACGCATAGATTTCGTTTCCAGCATAACCTTTCTTCTTGTACAAGCCCACTCGATGTCGAAGCAGGGATTGATAGTTTCTATCGCAGGTTCCTCGATCAAACCCTAGCCCATGCCAACGCAATATTCACTCAATTTATATCAACTCAGATACTCTCGACTCTCCAATTTTTCTCCATCCCACCCGTGTTGATCATCGTGATGATGAAGCATTCCTCAATGCTTTGTATGAAGTCAGCCAATCAAACTCTTCTTTTCTCACACACGGTGAACTCATCATCCAACTAAATATCGTGAAAAATGTTCGTGGTGCTGGGAAAACATACAAAGCTCCACAATCAACGGATGATTTGAGAGAAAAAATGACTCGATCCCTGATCATGATTGATACCGCCATTGGTTTCTGCTTCTTGAGGTCTCTTGCTCTCTGTATTTATCATAAAGGGAGGTACAGATCCGATAAGAGGAAGCTTTGGTTCAACATCAAGAGTGATCTTGCCAAACAACTTGAACTTGTCGAAGAGTTGGTGGCAAGGTATGGCATTTAGGAGAAAGGAACTGTTGATGTTGATGATATGAAAGTTATCCAGAGTATGATTAAGGATTATAACATAGCTGTTGTTGACCGCTACGACTGGAGAAATATCATCTTCAAGGGGAATGGTATTGGTACTTTCATCTACGTCGAGTTCGATTCTTGTAATTCCAATGTTGCACAGTACAATCCAATTATCAACATGTAAGGTTATATTGAACGAAAACCTTTCTGTGAAAAATGTCATATCGGAGACAATAATTGCTCGGAACATCGATGTGAAGAATCCTGTAAATACTGCTTGGCTCCTGAGAAATGTGAAAATGAGGTGATGAAAGTGCGTTGCCCGAGCTGTGGGATGATCTGCCGCTCAACTACCTGCTTTGCTCGACACAACGATGAGAAAATCTGCGGTCGAATGAAGCGATGCAACCTTTGTGACACGGAGTATATTGCTAGGCATGGTCACAAATGTAATGCTAACAGATGTGTCAAGTGCAATGTGAATGTTAGCCCCAATCATGCATGTTTCATCAAACCCCTCGAGTTGGAAAAACTAATACAAGAAGATGAAACGCCTAGAGTTTTCATTTTTTTCGATGTTGAGAGTTTCCAGCGTGAGGATCATTCATCGGACGATTCAGATCTCATCCACTTGCCCATGTTACTCATCTCAAAAACTCTTTATAATTACTGCATCTCACAAGAATCTTGTAGAAAGATGCATGATCCTTGTCCTTCCTGTGGTTATGGTATGGATGTTTTCTGGGGTCGAGATCGCATTGAAAAATTTACCCATGATCTTTATAAAGTTTTCACTCCTAAAGTTGAAAAAGAAAAAGGCTACATAACAGTCTTCGCACATAATGGGAGAGGTTTTGACTTTCATTTTATTTTGCGGGATCTGTTCAAGAGATCATTCATGTCTCCTCAAGTCATGATGAATGGCAACAAAATAATGCATATACAGATAGGCAATGTTGCATTCGTGAATCCACCCCTATTTTTTGGACTGAGCTTGGCTTCTCTTCCAAAAGCTTCCGATATTGCCGACCAAGTAATCAAAGGATTCTTCCCTCATGACTTCAATCAGCCATCCAACTGGGATTATATCGGGCAATGCCAAGATCGAAAGTTTTTCAAACCTGAAATGATAAAATTGGAGTTTTCAATGAGATCAACTCTTGGTATCGAGAAAAAGTTGGTAATGATGAAGTCTTTGATTTCAAACAAGACATCATAAAATATTGCAAGAATGATGTTGAAATACTCGCCTCGTGCTGTTTGATCTTCCGACAAAAATTCCTCTCTTTGAATGGTCTGGATCCTTTCACTCGTTGCTTCACCATCGCACAAGTAGGCTTAGAGCTACTCAGATCATTGTATTTGCCAGAAGAGACTCTTGCTGTCACCCGAAAAGATGGATACACTAACTTGCGAAAATGTTCTCGCGAGTCCTTTGCATGGTTGGACTTCCAGCAGAAAAATCTCAACATCAGAATCCATCGTGAATTCAAAATAGGAAGTTTCTTCGCTGATGGATTCTCGAAAGAGCTCAATACCGTGTTAGAGTATTTTGGATGTTACTTCAATGGATGTCCAAAGTGTTTCATAGAGAATCGAGATGTGATGAATGATGCACATAAAGATAGTCTCAGCTCTCGATACCAGAAGGTTGGTGACAAACTTGCCTACTATAAATCAAGAGGCTTCAATGTTATCAGCACTTGGGGCTGTGATGTGAAAACTAAAATGTCGGTTGATCAAGAGTTCAAAGAATACATCAAACAGCGACTCAAGTATTGGTATCAAATTCATTATTTTGGACATGCTGATGTTAAGGAGTCATTCTTTGGAGGGCGAACAAATAATATAAGATTCTATCATAAGTGCGAGGCTGATGAGAAAATCAAGTACATGGATGTCAATTCACTGTATCCCTTTGTCTTGAAAACAAAAAAATGTCCCGTTGGTCATCTTGTTGTAATAAATGAGGACTTTGACTTCTCCCTAACCTCATACTTTGGATTTGTCAAGTGTAGAATTTTACCGCCATCATACTTGTATATACCAATTTTACGGACAAGAATCAGCAAAAAACTTGTTTTCACTCTCTGCAAAACTTGTGCTGAAAACTTCACAGATGTCTGCACACACGATGGGAAGGAGAGATCTCTTGTTGGTACCTGGACAACTGCTGAGCCCAAGACAGCATTAACCCATGGTTATAGAATTCTTGATATCTTTGAGGTCCTCCACTATGAAGAATCCTCATCAACGATATTCAGTGATTACATCGATAAATTTCTAGGAATAAA
>QZCP01000400.1:0-39980 GCA_003956705.1 Brevipalpus yothersi
GAGAGAGAGAGAGAGAGAGAGAGAGAGAGAGAGAGAGAGATAGGGATTGCCTAGTAATATTGGGCGATTCATTGATCTTTTTCCATCGAATTTGCCACAAGATCATCTCGGCAAGTAATATCAAGGCGGAAGCACTTTTGGCTTATATTGTGTTTGATTTGATCACACTCTGTGATTTATCTCACCTTTTAGCTAATGATTCGAAAAGTTTGCGCGAATGCTCGCGATTATATTAAACGCGCTTTGTATAAGAACAAACGATTTTAATTTACTTTCTTCAAACTTTTTCTTGCAAATTTTTATCTTCATAGTAAAATTAAGTCAATCCATCGGTTTCCACTATTCCGCTGATATTCATGAAACTTTGCAAACAGATTGGCTTCCATAAAAGTTTAGTGAGAAAAAATGAGCAGAGGTGAGAAATAAAAGGGTTACGATGGCAAGCTATTTGAATGCTGATGAGAAGATAACTTTAATTTGTGTGGTGCAAAATGTCCATGGAATGTGCTCTCAAGTTACAGCTCATGCACATAGCCATAAGCAGAATGAACACTCATAGACCGTTATTTGGGTCCTCTCATGACAGCTAGGGAAAAGGGGCCAAGAATCGAACTTTAACTCACCAAAAAACATTAGCAAATGAATTGTGAGCAACTGATTGAACATTTAAACATTTACCTATATGAAATTATCAGAAAGGGCACATGTGAAGGGGATGGGTATAGGATGGTAGACCACAGCGGAAACGATTGAAAATGAACCTGTTTATAGATGAATTTAAGTGGAATGGTGAATAGGATGATTGCTGGAATTCGTGCTCGAAGATAAAGACCGTCCGGAGGATGTAATCATCCTCTTTTAACGTCGTTTACGAAACCATACAGGTGGAAGATTTTGACCATAGTCGATGTTGTTTTTGTTGTTGTTGCTATTGCTGTTGCTGTTGGCTTCGGAGATGATTGAATCCCACAAATTCATCAGACTATTTCGAGGTTCAAGAACTCGTCGAAGAATTTGTGGCGAAAAAAATCGATAGTCCATGCGAGATGATCGTTTTCCATGTCCTCCGTAGCATGAGTGGCCGAACTCGTGTAAACATCGGTCCCGTCGAGTTGCCGGACGATTATTGGAATCATTATCGGACTGAACTTTTCCAAGCACACCATTGAGACTCATCAATATCACCACAAGAGCAAAGAGTTCTCTGATCATTACTCGAGTTTTTTCACAATTTGAAACACTTGGGCTTTCAATTCCTGAACAGAAGAGAAAGAACTTTTTTTTTTTCGTTACAATTGAACTGAGAATCTTGATCGCATAAATCCGAATGAACACTCGAATGGAGGATCACAAGCTTTTTGCTTTCCATCTGAAGTACAATTTTCTGGGACAATATTGGTAAATAATGAATAATTTAGCAAGAAGCTATCGTGCATGAGACTAAGTGGGTACCAATCGAAATTATCATAATTGAACGTAGATTTCAGTATTTATACAGGTCAAGATTGACCTCATTTCTTTGAGGAGTTTCTTGTATTTATCATTGCCCGCTAAACGTGATCCAGAGATGTACATTGTGTCTCATAATGTTAACTTCCGTGATTAGTAATATTTCACCTGGATTCATACCATATGAAGATGCTCTCTAGAAGATGATGATAGTATAAGATCAATATACCATCTTTCGTTGGCTAGTATTGTTCCATAGCACATGTGAGTACCATCGAAAAAATCTTTCTGACGTGGAGTAATCCAACAGAGTCCCTCACATGGCAAATTGAAGGGTCACGATGTAGACTTTCTCTTTCCTCAACCCAATAGAATAAGCTGCCAAAGCTGGCTCGGACAATCACTTAGAACGTTTTGCCTTATGACGACGATGGAAGCTAATTTTGTCCCATTTTGCGTGAGCTCTTGTTCCAAGGCGAACGGAAACTTGACTGACCTGAAGTGTCCCAAGAATAGACTTTTTTGGAACTAAATTTACGTCTCATTCTTCGGGGTCTATGTTCTCTGGATATATTTTGGCATCAAAACAATTGGAGTAGAGAGCATCACCATAATCGCACTACGATATATGATCTGAAGGGATGTATATTCATTGATTTCATCTGATCATTTTTTTAGTTGATAAGTTTATCGATTTCTGATTGAAGACAAAGAATACTGGATATTTGCAGAATTTGCAGTCAAATATAAGAGATGAAGTTTTGTGGCCATCCGAAATAGAAAAAATTTCATTGAGTTCCAATGATATTGATGGCTTCATTTCCTGAACTATCGAAGTATACAAAACTTGATAAGCTTGGTTCCACTTTAGTTTTTTATTGAAGATGGAAAAACATTCACACCTCATTCATGTGAAGGAAACTTGTGATCATTAATTGAGAAAGCTGATATATGATCAACCATTTCAACTTAAACAGAGCGTATTCACACTCAAGATGGAAAATATTTTCTGAAGTAACACATACTGACCACTTTTAAATGAGAAAATTCATTCCGATAGTATGGATAGAAATTTTTTGTCTTACCGGCTTCCGTTTGCAATAAATTAGAAAAAAATCAAGTTCAATGTCCTTAGCAATACAGTATCTTTTGGTCAAGCTTGCATGGAAAACTCTTGATCCAAATCGAAGAATGAAAAAATAGGAAGCAGAAGACATGAAGAGAGTAAAATAAGTTTGTTGGATTGCATTTTACTCATGTTTCGTTGTTGGGACAGACTTAAGATTGTGTCCCATCAAAAGATGAGTGAAAATAATTGTGATAGTAAATAGTTAGGAAAAATTAACTTCATAATCATAGGAGATGAGATTAGTGTGTGGTTTTCCAAAATTAGTTAATTCGAGACTAGTTCCACAAATATTGAGTTTTATTAGACCATTGTTTCTGAATCATCAAGATGCTATCAAGGAAAGAATCAACTTTTCCAATAATGAAGAGTAAGTTACTGATTTGCCATTCCAATTATTATTAATGCTATTATTACTGAAGCGATTTGTGATAAATTCATTTGATTTCAGGGTTTTAGAAGCTAAACGTCAAGATTTACTTTACCCTCAAAATCAGAGTTCGATCGTGTCACTGGTATTGAAATGTATGTCTCTTTCGGTTTTGGATCGGAAAAAAAATCATCTCAACAAGTTACATGGTACATTGATAGAGACAGCTGAAATGATGCGTTCTGCAATCAAAATTCATTCCAAAATCGTAGGATCCAAAGAGTTCTGTTTCTTGGACATGGAAGAAAAAATCTCCATTTTAGAAGGTGATTTGCTACTAGCTGATGCCTGGAAAAGATTGGGTGAAATGAAAAATTGTCAAGTAGTAGAATGCATGGCCATGGGTGTTGATGATATCATTGAAAGTCAATTTTTCGATTTACCAGAATCATTTGATTTTCATGACGAAAGTTTATGTTGGGATTTTTGGGTGAAAAAGAATTTCCTACAATATGCAAGTCTCCAAGCGAATTGTTGTCGGTCAGGAATCATTCTGAATGGCCAAAAAGAGGACATGCAAATGGCAGCATATCAATTTGGAAAGAACTTCACTCTCGCACAGCGAGCCCATATCGAAATGAGACACTTTTTGACGAGTAAATATGGATCGAAAATTCGAACTGAGTCGGATGTTTCAATTTTGTTCCACCCTGGTATGACTGCACCATCCAAATTTGGTCAGCGAGATTTGGAATACTTCGAAGATCATGAGAATCACTTCGAGAGAAAAAAGTTCCAGGAAGAAATTTGGAGAGGCCTTGGTGTCAGGATTGCAAGAAACTTAAAAGATCATTTCGCTCAAAGAGCAATAGGATCACTTGAAAAATTTCCCATGAATAATGTTAGGAAAATTCTAGAAAATCTGGTTAAAGATTTAAGATTCCAATAAAGGGGTGTGAAGAGAATAAATTCATGAAATCAAAATCAGCTGCATTTGGTGTTAATTTTTTGTCTCGATTGAGCTGAGCATTTGATGATCTTCATCATTGAGAACATTTACAGTGTAGAGTATTTAAATACGTAGGTATATATCAGATGGCAAAAGTGAGTAATCTAGTATCATCTTACTGGCCTTGTAAGAAATACCACCAAAAAAGTGTGTGAGAAAAATTAGTCAAAAGAGCCTCATGAAGTCATTGAATAGTACAAAATAGGGATAATTGATAGGAAAGTGAATATCATTCGAACGTATAGATAATCAGCAGAGCTGGTCTTAAAATGAACAATAACTCGTACTGGTGAACCACTTGAGCCATCGATGCGAAGTGGTAGAGCTGTGACTAGAAAACCTTTCGGTGGTAGATTGGCTATCAGAGGTCCAATATTTTCCAAATTATAGACATTATTGCTTCCAAGAATCACATGAGTTTGATAGTCTTTCGTCATGCCACGATCAACAGATGGACTTTCAATTCCTAAACCATAAAGATCAATATTATCATGCGAAACCATCATTTTAGCGGCTGCCGGACTGACACCAGGAAAATGGTAAGATTCATTGATATCAGTAGCACCAAAATAATCAGCCCGATTGGGCCAGTACTTTGACCATCCAGTGCGAACCAAGATCACAGCTCCACGCTGGAGATCTTTGCCATGCTCTTCAAGCCATGCAAGAAGATCATTCTCATTCAATTCATAATCCCGATCATTAGCGCATTTATCTGTGATGTCAATGACATATCCAGGTCGAGCAAACAATCGATTGACCGGTATTTCCGATGTACACCATTTATCTTTGGCAAAGTGACATGGAGCATCCAGATGAGTTCCCAGATGAGTTGGTGATGCCAGCTCATCAATTTGGTACCTAAAGAAAAATTGGTAATTGCAAAGCACACACAAATGAGATGTATATTCGCACACATATATGCATAAGACAATCGTAAAGAACGATAATGGTGGCTATTGCTAGGCACATGCAAAACCATAGGCGTCATCGATCAAGTGGTTAGGTTCGAGAGTTGTGTCAATATAATATGAATGTGCTGAAAAAGAAAAATATTTCTCGTGAATATAGAAAGAAGAAGAAGAAGATCAAATAGTTCAGAAAAAAAAGAGAGAGAGAGAGAGAGACCCAGTCTCAAGTGTACTGATAAGCGGGAAGCACATAGATAATTATTTCAATTAATGAACTTTACTCGATTAGACCCATTGTCACCGATAACAATAATTGTGGCTCAATAATTATCAATCCAAGTGTGTTCAAGTGTTAGCGTATGAAAAGTTTGAGAAAGAGAGAGATAATTTTTGTCTCTCTCTTTTCGGGATGCATGATAAAGTGTGCAGATAATCTTCTCCACACTCTCTTGAAATGATGATTGTATCAATTGAGAAAACAACAACAATCAATCACAGAGAGAATGTGAGTGTGTGTGAGTGCATTGATTAAAATTAAAATGGCATACCAATATGATATATTATCTTCTTGGACATTCTCTTGAGTCACATTGAGTTGAAATTGTTTGCCCGACCAATCCAAGGTGATGTTGTTGAGAGAATAAGTCAAATCGTAGAGTAGTCCTTCAGTATTATGATCGCTAGAGGCAATTATAATTGGCGACCGGTTTAATGAAATCAATAACAACAAAGTAAATGTAATCAAACAGTAAGAAGCCATCAGCTGTGTATATATGTATGTGCTGTTTATGGGTGAATGAATGGGAAGAAAAAATGGGAAAACTTTTGATTATCGTGACAAACGGAGATCAACACTTTCACCCAAATAATGTTGACTATAATAATAATATTCAGACTCCAAACTTATTATGATTCAACGAAAATGTTGATATTTATAAACATTTACACACGATATACGTATCGCTATTTATCGGATAAATATTGGCACCAAAAAAAACAATCGAAGAAAAACGCAAGAATCACATCAATAAATATTGAGCCTTACACACACGTGCTCGGAACATTTAACACACTCACACACACAAACTTTGGCACTTGTGTTGCGTCCTGCTTGTAATTACGATTAAATTCACTTAGCTTTTACCGTTACTTGTGAGATGAGAGGAGAGAGAGGAAAGAGAGAAAATTTTTCGCCCAAATATCTACGCTCGAATGAAAAGTTAATTTGGACCTCTTTGCTAACAAGAGAGAGAGAGAGAGAGAGAGAAGAGAAAAATTTGGATCCATTCTTCACACACTCACACATGTTCAAACATGATGCCGTGCTTCTGTTGGGTCTAATTTTGGAGCTTTTCGGAAAAAGTTTAGCCAGAAAAGTATGCTTACATAGACCATTCTTACATAGGAACGAAAAAGCATTTCACACACACACACATAAGTTTGTAGTATGAGAGTGAGATGAAGTCAGTAGAGTGAAGAGAAAAAAATGTCCCTCTCTCATGTGTATATCATAGCATCATAGCATCTAGGCGATATATATACATGTTCAACGAGACATTCTTCTTGATGTTTGTGTGATTATGCTTGGAGACAACATTCATCTGTCCTTGTGGTGGTTGAAGAGAGAAGAGTTGAAGAAAGTTCATCTCCTTCTTTTAATGCTTTTTCAGATTTTTCAACTTTACATCAGTTCATTTATGTATGTATATTGCTTTAAGCTTGTTAATTTCGAGAGAAAGAGAGAAAGCCGAACTTTTCGAATATATGTACACACGAACTCTTAAATATTTCGACATTTGAGTTCATCAAACTGTCGAAGGAGAGAGAACGCATGTTGTTAAGCAGAGTTTAACTTGATGGTATCAGATTAATAATATCACAAAGAGAGCGCGCTTTGAAGGAAAGTATCAAATAATTACACTGAACTACTAGATGAACCCTTTTGATTGCTCTGGAATAACCGGTCAAAGACCAATGTATTATTGAGGACAATTTTGGTTGAGAGAAAAATTTTCTAAATAGTTTCTCCTCTCCCGAAACCAACATACAACATCGAAAATACCCACCAAGTTTCACAATAATAGTCATTCAAAATCTATATCTATCGATCATAATCATACATACAGTGTGAACGTCAAATTCGATCAGAACGCTCATCACGATTATCGTTGTTACCTGGAAAATTTTCCCAGAAAAAAAATTCCAATTTAACAATCCGCATCCGATCAATTAAAATATTCATTTTCCCCCAGAAAATCAACTTCCTCACCATCATCATTCCAATTTCAATATCAGCTATATTTTTTTGCATAATCATTTCAATATTTTATCGAAATGTTCAGAAGAAAACATCCCTCTCTCCATACCAGCTGTATAACCATCATCATGATCAATACCAAAGAGACAAGAACGAAGAAGAAGCTTTTTAACATAGCTTTTACAAGCTTGTTATTAAGTAAGCTCTTTAAATTCTCGAGTTGATAAAAGTTTCCGCTAGTGTCGCTAGTATTGCTCAAAGAGAAGAAAAGAGGGAAAAGCAATAGGTGATAGAAGGTGTATCTTGAAGGGGGAAAAAGTGAAAAGTTTTTCATCTCTCTTCTTCTGCTTTGCTGTTGTTGCTGTTGCTGTTGAAGAGAGAGTGTTTTTGTGTTGTGTGTGATGCAGCAGCAGCTTGATGCAGCTTGGATAGAAGGAAGCAAAAAGTAATGTTTGAACCCTAATCACACACCAATTTAATTTTTGTGATGTTTACAGCGACTATCAACGAAAACATATGATTTATTAGTGTTCCCTAGTGTTGGTATTAGTCTATAGTAGCCACCTAATCGACATATTGAACACTATATTTGGTGTTGGCATTTTTAGACGTCGCGAATGATTAAGATGTGACACAAAGGCTCGATCTTCGACAATTTTGTTATTATTATTTGTAAGATGAGATGATCGTGCTTCAAAAAACATTTTCTAGCTTAATTAAGAACTTTAATCACCCATATACTATTTGGATGGCCCATATGGATAGTGATCATCAGCGTGATGTTATATTTGACGATCTGTATAATCAGTGTTTTGAAATGGAATCTGATGAATTTCAGCCTGAGCTGGTGGCCAAAATGGAAACAATATCCTTAAAGGAAAGGCGAGATATTGTTTCTCGCACTCGAGATGGCTTTGCTCCACTATTTTTGGCCTGCTTGAGAGGTAGTATACGTAAGATTGAATATTTGGTGGACGTTTGTGGTGCCGATATTGAGCAACGTGGAGTGTACGAATGTGATGAAGACAAATCGTTCCACTTTGTTACACCATTGTGGTGTGCAGCAGTCTCTGGTAAATTGGATGTTCTCAAATTTTTGGTCGAACGTGGTGCGGACATTGACTCCGTTTCGGATAAAGGTTCAACGCCAGTTCGTTCTGCGTGTTATATGAATCATGTTGCTGTGGTCTCTTATCTAATTGATTTGGGTGCAGATATTTCACGACCCAACTATAGTGGTGGAACATGCCTGATTAATGCTATTCAATCACTTAAATTGTGCCAATTATTGCTTGAGAATGGTGCTGATGTGAATGCCAAAGATTATCAAGGTAAAACTGCTCTTCACTATGCGATTGGTGAAAGGAACATTCATACAGTTGCCTTACTGTTAGAATATGGAGCTGATGCATATGCTCGAACAGTGTCCGGCGATGATCCTTTACAAATAGCTTGTATGAAACTTGACGAAGAGATCTTCAAATATCTTATTCAAAGTCGTCAATTTCCACCTGAACGTTTGGCGGATGCCTATGAGCTTATGGGTGCCGTGTATTTGGACGACAATTCAGATTACCAAAGAGCTATAGAGTATTGGAAAGAAGGGCTTCAGATAAGAAATAATGATCCACTCAACCGAATACCAAAAAACAAAGTTCCCCCTAAAGCAATTTATCAATTTCGAACCGAGTTTGAAACTTTTGAAGAGTTAGATAGGCTTATCGCAGACACTGATGCGATGAAAATACAGTCATTGTTGATTTTTGAACGTATACTAGGCGTTAAGCATCGCGATATGATTTTCAAATTATTAATTCGTGGAGCGACATATGTGGATAGCCAACAGTTTCAAAAATGTATTGATATTTGGCGATACGCATTGGAATTACGGATAGCGAGAGACACTCTCCTTAGTGCTGATACTTCCCTGAACATAGAGGCTATAGTCAAGCTTTTTATCGATTTTCACTCCAAATCTCGTCCTGAATGTCGGAATCAGCCTCTTCGCTTCGAGGATGTTTTCCAAACAACCGAACTTCTCATCACGCACTTCAGCGAGTCAATAAGATTGCTTCAATTAAGACCTGTTTTCAAACGCCATCAAGAGAGCTTTGATTCCTGTCTCAAGGTAAGATCACCGTTTTTTTGTCTCGTTCGCTCTGTCTCTCTCTCTCTCCTACTACTACTCATTTTTGCTGAGTTTGACCAGTAGAATATATATTTCCACTCATTTCACCATAAATCTTCATGATAGCATAACTTGGCGATGTCATATTTTCTGCCCAATTTCCTTATGAGCTTGAAATTTTTTTTCCGCCATTGATTTCACTTTCAAACTAACGAGAGATTGTTGGCTCGCTTGCTTGCTTGCTCATCATCATGGATCAAAGCGAATCGACAGGAATTATCTTATCTAATAATAATGTGATTGACTTTCCATTGTTTTTCTTTTCATGTTCAAAAGGGTTTAACTCATCTCCTGTATGTGCTAGATGTAATCGAAAAAGATCCTCATCAAAAACGCTCAATGTATCAACTCGTCGATAGGATTGTTGGACTTGATCCTCGTGATTCAAATAACAATACTCTTTTACATCTTTCCGTGATGAGAAACAACAAAATGGTAGGATATCCAACAAATCTATCGGCTCCAATTTTTCCAAATTTAGGAGTTGCTAGGCTTTTGCTCGAATGCGGTGCCGATGTTGATGCTGTTAACAATGAATTTTGTACTCCCCTTCATCTGGCTACCGAAAAATTCTTTAAAACCTCATCCTCTCAACTGTATGATCTTCTATTGGCAAATGGAGCCCATCTTGATCGTGTCAGTGGTCATGGTCTTCGACCTATTAATCAATTGAAATCATTTGACAGTACTTTCAACCCGATCAACCACATTTCACTTAAATGTCTTGCCGCACGAACCGTTGTAGCGGAAAAAATCAATTACCATGGTCTAGTTCCTCCGGAATTGGAAAATTTTTTGAAAATCCATTGAGGAAATTCTTCTTCCCCTTTTCATCTTTCAACTGGCAAAGAGTGCTCATCTATACTTGTTAATTAACCTTCTTTCCTATCCTTTTTGGCTCTTCCTCTATGTTGTCTGATTTTGTTTTCCAATTGAAGGAGAATAGTTAAACTTTGATCGTCCATCTTGACCCATTCTTCATGTTGGCTCATCAAAACTATTCCCACATATTGCACTTTTGTCTAATAGCTTGCTATCTGCTTGATTTCGTTAAGTATTCGCTTTTTTTCGTCGATTGTCCACTATTCAGAATAGTGAAAGTTTACTTAAACTGTCCGTCATAAATGAGGCATTCCCACCTCAAGGTTCCTCTGCTACAAAGACCGTAATTTTGACCCAACCTATCTAGCCTGACTTGGCTAAGGCTATTCACGATAAATCATGATCCATAGTAAATTCAACTCTGTAATTATTTTGACTATGTTTCATAGATGAATAATTGAACATTACATAAGTAAAAGATGTTTCTTTGCATAAAAGAATTTTCGTTCTTATTATCTCGCAACAATTGGCCAAGACCAATGTTTCGAGTTAAACAAAGTTGAGTTTCTTTAGAATGTCATTCATGGTATTGATTAAGTTGAAAGGATTTGGGAAAAGAGGATCTTAGGAAAAAAGAACAGTGCTGCAAATAGAAACTTTCTCTAAATCAATCTAAATTTATATGCTTAATTTGACAGATGCACTCTTAGTCAAAACAGCACGAAGAGCGTTGAAGATATGGTGACCGTCATGAAACACATGAGAAGAGGAGAGAGAGAGAGAAGAAAATCGAAGTAATACACGAATAGAGATAAGGAAAGTGAGAAAGAGAATTGTAATAATAAACGAAAGGCAAAATGAAGATTAAGAAGACAAATAGCTTAAAATGGTTGTAGTCATTGAGTAAATGAACATGCAACATCGCCTTCATGGTTGTTTTTCTCCCTGTCGTGATATTGCAAGAACTTGTGGAATCTTATTGAAGGAGGCACTTCCTTTTTCTTGATCCTTTCTTTTCCTTTTTTTTATCCTTGCCTTTCCGTTCTCTATCTTTCCTAATTTCTCGTACCAATGTGTAAAATGCATCATCCACTCCTTGTCGTGTCTTGGCGGATGTCTCGACAAATGGAATACCATAACTTTTGGCCACTTCTTGAGCACCACGAATACCAACCGCACGGGCCGGTAGATCACATTTATTACCAACTAATACCATTGGCACATCGTCGGCATCTTTTACCCTTTTAATCTGATGATGAAATTTGGCACCAGAAAAAGAGAGATAACAGATGATCCGAATGTTTATCAAGATTCACAAGTATGGCGAAAGCCAGAACGGGTATTTCGAAAAAAAATGGATGAGGAGAGGTGATGGATGACATTTGTGGGAGAAAGACGAAGGAGTAAAGTGAGAGGACGTTCCAAGAGAGCAGTAAAAAAGAGAGAGAAAGAGAGAAGTGAAACAAAAAGGTTAATAAACTTTGAGGAAAGTAACCTCTGATAGATGCAAAGATGGTAATATTCTTACCTGCTCTCGATACATGGATATATCTTCGAATGATTTCGCATTATTCAAAGCAAATACTAATAGAAAACCTTCACCAGTTCTCATATACTGGTCACGCATGGCACTGGAAATTGAAAATTAATGAAAAAAAATTTGATTAGGGATGAGAGAAAATGAGACATAGTCAGATGGATGGATGTTCAGATGAAAATTGATCATTATTGAAAAAAAAACTGGAACAAAATTCAACACATTCCAAAGCCCAGATCTAATTATGGTTCATGACAACCTTGTATTAGTCATCCAGACGAATCGATCTGAGTTTCTTTCAAGACACAACAAAAAACCGCATCATGATGACTCATAAAAGAGTGTATGTGTGTGAGAAAGAGAGAGAGAGAGAGAGTTACAAGGTGAATCATGATGAAAAAGGAAGACGATAGTTTTCCTTCTCTCTATTCCTCCCTTTCTATTTCACTCTCTTCTCTTTCTCTCTCTCTCTCTCTTTTACATCATGTTGCAATGGCTGATGAAATGTCTAGAGGATGATGAAGTAAACGAATCAACATACACTCTTTCACACACACACACACACACCAAACTTGCAACACACTTTGCACACACTTACCTATATTCTTCTTGACCAGCAGTGTCCAAGATGTCCAATAGACATGTTTCACCATCGATCACTACCTGTTTTCGATATGAGTCCTCAATGGTGGGGTCATATTCGTCCACAAAATGATTTTGTATCAACTGTATGGTGAGAGCACTTTTACCCACACCACCGGCGCCCACAACCACAAGCTTATATTCACTCATATTATCACAACTATAAATTTTACCTACTCTTTAATTCACTATTAATGGTATCACCAGCACCACTATACCACACTATATCATGTGAATACATATAAATATATATATACTTGCACAAAATTTTGGATGCAAAAAAGATCACACCTTTCCACTTACACCTCGAATAAGAGAGTGAGAAAGAGAGAGAGAGAGAGAGAGCAAACAAGAGCAAACAAGAGCAAAAAAGAGTGGCAGACACAGAGAGAAAAAGAGACAGAGAGAGAGAGAGAGAGCGAGACAAGATCTTATTCTTCTTTTTATTCGTCTTCTTCCTCTTCTTCTTCTCCTATCAAGTGGCGAGAAGAGAAAAAAATTAATACAAATTAACCAGATAAAATGAACATCATGAACATCAGATTCATATGTAAAATCAAAAAGCGGTACATTCAGTCACTGAATATTCAGTATACATCAGTAGCAGTAAAGAGAAGCAGAAGAGAGAGAGAGAGAGGCGTGCGATTAATCGATAAGATTTTTTCAATAATCGATTATATCGATGTCCTACTCATCGATATACTAGTGTCTTCCACTTGATTTTGGATACTTTTTAGTGTTCAATTGGACAGTTTGAAGCGCTCTCTACACAATGGAGTAATGTAAGTGATAGTAGTGAGCATCTTTATCGGACGCTAGTATCGGTGTCGAGGCTGGACTTTGGTGGAAAGTCAATTGAATTGAATTGAAATTGGTGAGAAAATATGCTTGGAAGATTACTTTCCACCTGATAGATGCTGATTTCTGGAGAAAAGTATTATTCAGAAAGAAAATGAGAAACATTTCTCTCAAAAGTTGTAAGATTGATGCATCTCACAAAGTTTATAACAAACAGATGGCGTTAGCTGTACAAAAACATGGAAGAAACCGTTTTTAGTTGCGCCAATTCAAAAAATAATTTTTTTTCGCTACTTTTCGCACTTTTACTTAATGAAGATTGTCCACATTTTTTCTTGTCAGTATCTCTTAATTGAAAAGTGATTATTATTATTATTATACATTCCAACAGTGTTTTGTGCCTTTTGTTTTTCATTTGACCTCTGACTGTGACTGTGTGTGTGTGTGTGCTTATTTTTGATAACCGACTGTGTTGGTGTGTGTGTGGTTGTTAATTATGGCCGATTATAAAGTGGTGGTAGTGGATGCTGGTGGTATGAGTAAAAGTGCTCTGTCAAGAATGCTTGAAATTGAAAGGTTACATCGCCAAAAAGTTGATGAATTGGTGATGCAAGTGTTGGAGATGGTGAAAAGTTATTATGAAGGACGCTTAGCTGATATGGAATCGGCGATAGATGAACGGTATGAGAAAACTTTACGAGAATTGAATACTACCAAGTTTGATTTGAAGATGGCTCAAGGTGATATACAGAAACACAAAAATCTGACCGCAATTTATCGTGATATCAAGAAGGAAGCTGATGCTGAAATCAAGTCATTGAAAGAGAGTCTCAGTAAACAAGAGCAAGGAATCGAAGAATTGAAGAAAGAGTGTGAAACTATCCGTACCAATCTTGCCGAATCCGAGAAATCTAAAGCTGAATACGAAGACAAATTGAAATCTCTGCAACAAGAAACCACAAGACTCAATGATGTTAACGAAAAGTTGAAGAAAGCAAATGATTTCCTGAAAAAAATGTGCTCCGAAGTCGAAAGTCAAGTTCAAAAGTTCCAATCTCTGTATGAAGGTCAGAGAGATGCCCAAGCGAAAATGTCTCAAGAAAAGCAACTGATGGTCGAAAGAGTGGGCAAGCTTGAGGATGACTTGAAATCAATTGAGCAAAATTACACCGAACAAATACTTGATATGTCTAAGACAATCGAATCCCTCGAAAAAGAATCAAATAGCTACAAAAACAAATGCAGTCAATTGAGTGAAGAGCTGAAGACTGTCCAAACAGATTTGAACCAAGAGAGGCAGTTTCGTATGTTGCATGAGGATGAAATTCCTAAGCTGATGCGTGAAGACGAACTTAAACAGCAGACGATTGTATCACTGCAGAATAAGCTAGCCAAATGTGAGGAGGATATTTTCCTACTGAAAGAAGAAACTTCCCAACATATCACCAATCATAATGCACTTCTTGCCCAAAATAAGAAACTCACACAATCTCTCGAGGATGCATTGGTGAAAAACTCCACATTACACGAACGACTTGAGGTCACGCTGGGAGATATGGAGAGTAAGACATCCGAATTTGTCAAAGAAAAGATGAAACTCAACGAAACTATCAATCAACAACTCAAGCTGATCGATATGTTACAAGAAAAAATGGAAAAACCAAAGAAGGTTTGCAAATTTTAATTAGATCCTCTCAATGCAGTTTTAATTATCTCTCATGAGTTATAGTTATCGTAATTGAGGCTCATCTTGGCAAATTCTTTGAATTTTTGGAGTTCTTTTCAGTGCAAATAATGCATTAATTTAAATTAACTTTTAGAATCCTACCACTAACACAATTAGTTATGTCCTTTCGATTGAATACCAAGTTCATTTCTCTCAAAAAAATGTTTCTTACAAAACAAGTAGTCATTGGTCAAGACGATTGGAACAATCATGATAGCAGTAGCCTGGAATTTCACACACTTGAGCGAAGCTTTGGCGCGCTTTAACTCTTACTCATCACCAACATGCTCTCTACCATGTTGCCTAGCAACTATCATTACGAAACTAATTTCTTTCCTCTTTCTATTCTCTTCTCCTCTACTCACAGAATTGGTTCGGTTTGAATAGTCCCAAATCCCATCATAGTCCTTCCACACCATCGATTCATTTAAGAGAAATTGAAGCAGCACTTGAGCGTGAGAGAGCAAAAAATAAATCACTTGTTCAACAGATCGACGAAACCAAAAAGGAACTTCGTCAATGTAAGACTGAAAGTGAGTGGGTAAAAAGAGATGTAACTGACTTATAAAAAAATTTATGTTCCTCTATTTTCAGTAAAAAAATATGAAAGACAGTCTAAATCCCACCGACAAGGTATAATAGATTCTGAAACAGACGACTCCGAGTATCACAGACAACTGGAAGCTGAGGTTGAGGCCATATCCTCATCTGATTCGGCTCCGTCAGCACCTCCAAAAGATTTTGAAACCATGTCTTCCACTTCGAGCGCAGCCACAACGGACAATAATAATGATACTTCTGAGGTGAGTAGATGAGTCACCCCACAGTCCCCTCATTCGTTACAAACTCGTCTGTTTCATCCTTGTTGTCGTGCAGGAAGAGAAAGAATACAGCCTTTCGGACTCTATTCTTGAAGAACTTGGCGATAGAAAAGTGTCCAATATTGATTTTGTGAAAGATAAATGATGCATCCGGTCGAGAGCGAGTTTTTTCTAGGGACTCTCATTTTTTATGCGACTTTTATACTTTCTCATACAACCACTTTTTAGGGGGTTTTCATTTTGCTTTGACCTAATTGGTAGAAAATTTTCAAGTCCTCCAGCTGGATTTATAGATAGAAAAAGAGAACACATAAAATTTATAATCCATCAAACTTGTAAATCGTTATAAAAGAATATGAATATTATTAATTACATTTTCAACAGCTTGTCTTTACCACCACTGACTACGTACTCTCCGTCCGGACTCCAGTCAACCGCATAAACCTAAAGCAAAAGAGTAGAAAATCCAATACTAGAGTCCGACAGCATTCAAAATTTTGAAAGTATTTGAAACTGACTTCATCAGCATGTCCTGGTAAGTCCTGTTGAAGTTTTTTGGTACTCATATCCCAAACTTTAACTGTTGAATCTGCCGATCCGCTAACCAATAACCTACTATCGGCAGACCACGCTATTTGGTAGACTGCTTGGACATGACCTCTCAAAGACGTGAGATATCTATTTCGAGAAAATTGAGCAAGTTAGTTTCCATAAAATACACTCGGATATATTCTTCAAGAATTGGAAAACTACTCACTTGCCAGTTCTCCCGTCCCATAGTTTGATCGATTTGTCAAACGAAGCACTAGCAATAATCCGAGTATCTGGTGAAAATTTCACATCATTAATCAATTGTTGATGTCCAGTCATTCTGGCAATGTGTTTTTTGGCTGATTCTGGCTCCCAAAAGAAAAGAGTGAAATCATCGGAGCCTGATACAAGTCTTTCTTTTTCACCTCGAGCTTTATTATAACGCTCAAGAGCTTTTTCTGCTTTCTCTTTAGTAGAACTCTCATCAGAGAATGGCTCATATGTGCCAGTCCTCATGACGTAGTCGGTACTCAGTGCCAGTGTATTGATCCAATGACCGTGTCCCTCAAGAGTTCGACACAAGACTCCCTAAAAAATTTGATTCAATGAATTAATTAAATTAATGTAACCTTATGAAAAATATTCCTACATCCTCATCACGCCAAACTCGAAGCGTCCTATCTTGGGATCCACTGTAGATCAATCCTGTTCCGCCCCATCTTAAACAGGTAACTGACTGTTTATGGCTGCTGAGAGTCATCAGGCATTGCATCAAAACTGTATTCCATATCTTGATAGTTGAATCCTTTGATGCACTTGCTAATCTGCGACACTCTGGGTTTCTAATAGATGTAATCAAGAGGAAATTTTACACCATGAGGTCAACTCTCGTTTCGTTGAAGGATAAAATGGTCAAAATGAATATTACCTATGCAATGGTTCCCATGCGAGTGCATTCACCCATTGTCTATGTCCTCTCAGAGTTGATCCTAATTGTTGGCCAGTGTGAGGATCCCAGATGATTATTTCACCATTTTTACAAGCCGAAGCTAACTTTGAGCCATCCGGGGACCAACTGATACATAGAACCCAATTTCGATGTCCTTTAGCGGTATGATGAGGAGTTTGTGTAGATAGATCCCAAAATCTCACTGTAGTATCACCAGATCCAGAAGCCAATCTTTTACCATCATGACTAAAACATGCGGATATCACAGCCTCAGCATGGCCAGGTAGAGAGGCTGAACAACGAGTTACCGGTCGAACTCGAAAAATAGCTTGAGGTGCATAAGTGATGGTGACCACTTTTTCGGCGGAAAAATCGGATCCAAATTGAATGTCAACAGCTTTTCTAAGCGATTCTTTGATTTCAACATCATCCAAGAAGAATAAATAAGGTAACTTTTCATTCTCATCATTAAAGAGCGCATTAAAAAGTATTGACAATTTCTTCGAATCAATATCAATCGGCAAGTCCATTGGTGAACCGAACGTTTCACCAGATTCATTTTGAAATCGAGCCGAAATCCTCTGAATATTTTCAGTCATGATTAAACACAATCAAACTTCACACAAATAGGATCCACTAATCACGGACCTTGGTTTAATTTCATGAAAAAAAAACGATTAAATTAAATTAAAAAAATTGCAACAACTCAACAAGAAAAAACAGTCACGCTGCAAGCATGCCGGTTTGTTTGGTTACTTTTTTTTCGATCGAGTACAGGATTCATTATCCAACTGATAGATGTCTGTAGCAGCTGTTGGATGTCGAATTTTTTTATTCGTTCAAGTTTTCAAGTTCTAAGTTCTAAGTTGGTAT
The DNA here is from genome assembly GCA_003956705.1 of Brevipalpus yothersi. Lineage (NCBI taxonomy): Eukaryota > Metazoa > Arthropoda > Arachnida > Trombidiformes > Tenuipalpidae > Brevipalpus > Brevipalpus yothersi. The sequence continues at coordinate 18,010 of QZCP01000400.1, forward strand.
AAGTTCTGACATGTTTTCCTAAATTATTTATAGGATAGCCGTTACGGAAAAGATTGCATCATTTGAGTTGTCCTGTATAGCTTTATTTTGGCCGAATTTTTTGAGATCCCAAGATTGAATTCAGCTTTCACCTTGTAATATTTTGCTTTGGTCATGAAATGCCTTGTGCTGAATGTCCGTTGATATTTTTTTCTTTCTGATTCTTTTATTCGATAATCTAAGAGAATTCTCATTGAAGTAAAGGAGTAGTGAGAAAGAATTTTTCACAAAAGTTTTTAATGTTTTATTCTTTACAATTAATGATGACAATGATGATGAGATACATTACGAATCAAACTTATCACAATGAGCTAGTTTTATGAGTACAATCGGTGAATGAGTTGAGATGAGGAAGGTGTATAAGAATAAAATTTCACTGTGAAACTTTTCGACATCATAATTAAGCTTTGTATGGCAAAAAATATCTAAAATAATCGAAAATCTCCACATCGATTGTTGGTGTATGAAATAATCATCATTCGATTGATGGTTGAGTATGTCATTTTACAGAGATAGCTTTTTCGTTGCCAGACTTTATATCGTTTCTTTTTCAAGTTCATCACTATTTCAAGGAGCATCATGCTCACTGATTGATTCGATTTTTCGGCTGATGTCGTTTCATGTGTAATGCCAAATGATCAGATCGAGCGAAACTTCGATCACACACCTTACATTTAAATGGTTTGGCTCCAGTATGTTTCCGGTAGTGTCTGGTGAGTTCATCTGAACGAGCAAATTTCCATTCACATTCATTCCAGCTACATTTATAAGGTTTTTCGCCTGGAAAATATTTTGACAACAGAGAAAAGGGAGAGAAAAAAAATGATGGAATAGAAGCATTAGGAATCGGATTTCGTCAAGAACATGATGTATGGGAATCATTGTTGATACAACACAGAGCAAGAATGGCCGGTCTATCGGATTTTGCAGAGGATTTGTACCCTGGATACTCTCTCTATCTTTATTCACCGTCAACTACTACTTCTATACTATACACTACTTCTAAGTCTTTTCTTTCTTTCAAGAATCTTTCTATTCACACTTTCGCTCTTCCAAGGAAAATGCTTAAAGTTGACTCGAAACGTAGCTCACATACCAGCAATAGTAGTTGAAATTTTTGGATACATGATCATAGGTGCGTACAACGGGTTTTGGCCCAAAATCCTCTCATACTGGTCCCTAATGTCATCCATATGACGGAATGTTTTCCGCATTTGGTGAGGTGATTTGTAACGATTATAGGAGTTGATCTCTCTCTCTCTCTCTTTTGGAGGTCCATTTTGTCGTGACTTCTAGTCAGTCCGATGGATTAGCGCTCGCACCTTCACAGAATACGGTAGCGGAATAGGCAGTCTAGCCCAAGTGACAATTGATTACGAAGGGATTTTCGAGTCGACTTGTTCACTCCACTATTGGCCTTTAATTTTCGACCTACACACACAGGCCATTCACTAGCTTTCTCTTTACACTAGTATGTGTAAGGTTTGACTATTTGCTGACCAAACGGTTCTCTCTCGTCATTTATACTAGTAACTTTTTCTCTAGCATTTCGGATTCCGAGTCAGAATGAGTGAATGTATAATATCACGAGGAGAAAATGACCATAGCTCTGGCGGGTTATATACGTATATGATAATAAGATGAAAAATTTGTTTACCTGTGTGAATTCTTTGATGGGCTTTCAAATGTGAACTCTTGGTGTACACTTTCTGGCAACCTGCAGTACAATAATCAATGGAAAAAGAGAAAAAAAGGACGATCATGAGTTTCATGTTGATAAGTATTTGTTCAAATATGCAATTTCAAATGATAATATGCGTTGCGAAGCTAGTATCACGATATATATGTATTGACAATTTTATGGACAAAAGATGACCAATGTGGGAAGAAAAGGTTTTGAAGAAGAAAATATATTCAACAAGGAAGTGAGTTTGAGGGTTAGAAGGTGTCTAAGTAAACTGATAGTTTGTTCCAATTATCACCTTCACACACATACACAACAGATTACATGCATCATCTTTGCTGTTCTCTTTCTTCCTCTCTTTACATACACACACACAACTTAGCCCACCAAAAAGTCCCGCAAATTTGAATGCAATACGTGATCAAAGTTTGTCCACTTTGACTAGAATGTATTTTCAACAGTGCTACAAGATGGTACCGTCTCATGCAATGTTGATAACTATCATGTTGATTGGGTCAACAAAGGGCAAACATTGGTCAGCACGCAAATGATGGCCCTGTGTATGTGGACTGTACAAGACGGTGAATTGAGATCCACAGTGGCCACACTAGCGTGTGTTCATGATCTTGGCTCAATCCATGGTCTTGCAAAGAAGCTGAAATTTCGATTCAATTGAATGAGCTACCATCACGCAAGATGAATCTTCTTCTTCTTCTTCTTCTTCCCTAATCGTTTGGTCCAATGAGTTTTATGCTCAAATTGTGATGGCAAAGAGATGAGTGAAAGTGTGCTCTTGTCCTTTATGTTGGGTTTAATTACGAATTCAGTCTCGAATGATGATAGGGTGAGGTAGATTTACACTGATGATGAACAAATCAAATATATATATTTTTTTTTCATTTACCATGCTTTTTCAACCAGTTCGGGGTCTCTCTCTCTCTCTCGCTTGCTTCAAGTTTTCCAGTAAACTTTTCTCACAACTATTCGTGACGATAATTTGGTCTCACTAATCATGATGATGATTTCTGTCCCAACAACACGCGAGCAATGATTTGAATGTTCATCCAAAACATTTTCAAAAATGTGATCTCAACTTGACTATCAGATAACGTCATGAGGTAGAGAGAGAGAACGAAAAATTATCATCATTTCAAAATCTTGATTGAATCATTCACACGACTGATTTCTTCAATTCAAATTCTTTCAATATTAAATATTTTTCCACACCCACTTTGATTGATCTTATCTTGAATGCATTGAAATCGATAAAATACTGATGAATTCAAAATACTTATGATCTAAAATCATAAGCGCTTGATATCTTGATCAAAATCAAAGAGCTGCGAAAAATTGTTGTCATGTTTGATTGAAGGAAAAAAGAGAAAATTTTGTTCACCTCAGCTTGATGTATTCGTTTAGAATGCTGCATTAACTGTTGCTGGCTGATAATTGTGAGCAAAGTTTCATGTTAAATTAGAGAAAAGGTAAACAACTCTTCACTCTCGAATATATGCTTTTGAATAAGATTTTCCTAATCCAATCTTCTTCAAATCATTACTCTGATTAACAATATTTTTTAAAAGCTTAATGACGATTCACAAATTTTTCCATGAATCTTCGTTGGAGACAGAGAAAGAAAATTTTCAAACATCTAGGAAAAGAATCTGACAAGAGAAAGATTCGCAAAGAGCTTCCTTGCTGAGTGTGAAAATCAGCATCAATCTACACTGAACACCCTGAAGAGAGAGAGAGAGAGAGAGAGAGAGAGAGAGAGAGAGAGAGAGATGCACAAAAAAAGTATCAAAAAAAGTGGATGAAAATGAGATTAAGACACTGTCAACAATTTATCACTCAGACAATCTGCATTAATTTAGTTTTAGCTTTTTCTAAGAGGTCTTCAACCAGGGACAAGAAGGTGCGATCAACTCCCACTTGAAGATGAAAAGAGGAAGATCGATTTTTTTTTCATCCTAAAAAGAAGAATAATTTGACCAGAGTGGGAGTCGCAAAAGAGAGTGGATAAGAGAGAGATGAATGTTTTCCCAGTCAAATGAAGAGTATTTGGAGAGGGGAGAAGAGAAATAATTCATCGAAACAAGTGTGTAAGAGAAGATGAAGTGTGTGTCTCAAGCAGCCTCATGTCCTGGTGCTCTTTTGCCCACAAACTGGAGGCACTTTTACTTCTTCATCGCCAATATTGTCAGCGGGACCCTTTCAGCTTCTCAAGTGGAATTCTGGACGCGCCAAAAGGTTTGAGCCTCTTTCATCTATCTGCTTTCGTTTTCACATTTTTTTCTTTCCAATAAACGTCACACTGGGGACACTGTGTGATAGTATTGTGATTACTGTTTACAAGAATGACGATACCCATAGCAAAACCAGTGAGGGGGTCTATCAGGGAATGAATATGTTTAATCCGATGGATATTGAGGTGAAGATCAAATGAGAAATCAACATGAAGCGTTTGAACGCTGCATGGGATGTAATCATGAGGTGAGAATTGCTCAAGAAGTGAACATTCTCCACTAACCGGAGGACTTTTTTTCTCTCTTCTCTTATACACATGTATACAGTCTTCTCATCAAGTCATGTTAGTCGAAAAATTTTTCTTTCCTTCTAACTAAATTAAGATCAGCTTCTTGGCTAGTATAATCGATGATTTGCTGATTAGATTGAAAATGAATCTTCAATCTTCATGCTCTCTCTCTTTCTCCATTCCTTTCTCCACAAGAGATTCCCAGCACATGGGAATCAGAGCTATTTGATGGCCAAAGATGATTAGAAAACGGAGGCGACAGAAGCCTGTGGCAATATTTATTCCTCAAGACGCGATTGATTCTATTCAGCATCATTAAACCTCTGAAACCTCTTATAACTTATAGCCTAAAAGCTGGATGGCCCGCTTTTGGTCAACAAGTGGTGTGTGTGTGTGTAAAAGAGGGAGAGAGGGAAAAAGTTCTGCCCCAAGTAATAACAATAATTTTTTATATTAAACAAGCCGAAAAGTTGAATAAAATTTCATTCATTCATCGGTTAGCTCATTCATTGAGAAAAATAATCTTCAAGAGTAGACGGAATGATGAACGATCGTTAGCCAGTCGCTTTGATGCTGGATCATCCTCATCACTGGGCTAATGTAGACGTGAGTGTAATAAAAATACGATCATATGTACGAGATTGAAATGATGACAGAATAGTTCGGTATCATCATCAGTGTCACTTGGAGAACCTCATGTGTGTGTACTTTTATGTCGAAATAAATTTCATTGCCATGATAGTTTGCACACTCAATGAGAGCAGAAGCTTTGGCAGGCCTCATCATCTCGCTAACGAAGATATTTTTTCCACTCATTTTTTGATTCACCAAAGTTCATGATTAAGCAATGCAGCCAAGAGTGTCATTATGGTTATTGCTTAATTTGTGAAAATTCTAACATCATTCGTAATAAACCACTAATATTACCTCTAATCTGATGATGTCTCTGTCAATTGCTCCCGATCTTTAGTGCTGACTACTATAATATTTCTGAAGCAATCGAGAGAATATTCATATTTCTATTTCAGTCCAAGAATCTGATCACCACAAAAATGGTCAAGCAAACTCTCGGTCAACTCAGTATTCAGTGGTCAACTTATTTAACTGGGATCTCTCAAGTGATGAAGGATGAATGAATGGTGAAGAAAGGAGGTAAAAGGAGGAGGTTTAAAATCAAAGAGAAAAGCGATCTGAACGAGCTCACTGGAGTATGATGAGTGTGAAATAATAATGATAATACGAAATGGTCAAAAAGTGGTCAGTGGAATGGAAGTCGTTTTCGGTGGCTTCAGTCCGAGGCCAGTTAAGGAAGAGAAAGAGAAAGAGAGAGAGAAGCCAAAAGGTAGTCAATAGAGATGATCAAATAGAAAAGAGAATGGCAAGAGAGAAGAGAGAGAGAAGAGAAATGAGAAAGTGACCAAAGAGAAGGCGGAAAAGTGGCCTGAGTAAAGAAAGTGGTCAATGGCCAGTAGAGGTGAGAAATGTTCAATTGTTGTCGTCGGAATGTTTACTTAAAGGAAACTTTAGTATCATGGATCGTTTAACTGGCCCAATAGTGTAATAATAAGCCAGTGGTGAGAGTTGCTCAAAAATACACTTCCATAGGCTTTGGACTGTGTGGAGAGTGAAAATTTTTCCTCTCTCCAATTCAATTCTATTCCCAGCTACATTAACGGATATGGTCCAACGATTATGGACCTATCGGAATGGATACTTTGCGCAACGAAAATAAAATTTTTTGACCACAAAATAAGGGACTCACCTTGATAATCACACCGATGAATTCGACGTTTCTCGAGTTCTGGATTATTACGTCTGTTATACTTTTGAGTACCAAGAATGAGTTGAGTATTGTTGCTTTGTGATAGTGAAGTCAAAGTGCCGTTACTGCATATATTCACACGAACATTGGTGTCCACTTTGATGGCCTGCATAAGATTTTCCTGTGAAGCTATGGAAGAAGAGGAATCATTGGCCATCAAGTGATGATGGCTGCCCGGTGAAAGGTGGTGATGATGCATGGTGAGTGAAGAATGAAACGAATGACCATTGGCTAGTGAATGATGATGATGATGGTTAGTGGATGGATTGTATGCAGACACTGTGGGCGATGGTGGATTGGCTTGACCAGTGGTCAGTGTGAGGCCATTGGAAAGGTGGGCAGCAGCAGCGGCAGCGGCAGCAGCATTTACCGAATTGGCCTGGAGTGGGCCTGGCACTGACTGATTAACGTGAGTGGGACCATTGAGACCGTGACTTAATTGGGCCTGCATTTGATTAGATGGGCTACCGGGCTCTGAGTTGGGTGGTGTTGGAAGATGGGGAGAAGAGGAAAGATGAGGATGAGAATGGCCCTGTGATAAAGGCTGTTGGACTGATTGTGATTGTCCGTTTTGCTGCTGTTGCTGTTGTTGTTGCTGCTGTTGCTGTTGCTGCTGTTGAATCAAGCCGGCATGAGTGTGGTGTGGGTGGTGATGATGGCTGTGATCATTGATCGAATGAATTGAACTGGTGTGATGTGAGTATGGTGAAGTGGCACTGAGAGTGGTGGCCGATGGATGATGATGGTGATGATTACTGTGGACATATGCGGCAGCCAGATTAGCCGCTGCCGGTGAGTGTTGATGGTGATGATAGTAGTGATGGTATGGATCATAGCCGAATGGGCCACCGTTTGGGGTACCAGTCACAATTGAATCGGGTGTAGATGATTCGGAAGAATAAAAATCGGAGAGGTAGTTACTTTGTAAGTAAGAATCATTGGGATTAAATTTTTGTTCCATCGAAGTGGGCAAATATGCTGCCGATGAACCCGAATCAATCAAGAACGAACTCATAGCGAACACACTCTCACACACTGATCACACGATGAACGATCAAACTTTGGACAAGAAACTTTGGACAAGAAAATATGTTTTCAAATGTGTGTATGTATGTATACTATTCGCTAGCTACAATATACATGTGAACAAACAAGCGAGTGACGATACTTTGAGCTCAGCACGTCGGCACGCTGTGCTTCTACTCCGCTCTCTCTCACGTTGATCTCTCTCCCGTCTTGTGGCCTCAGCCGTTCTCTTTTCTCTCTCTTCTCTCTTTCCTCTTTTTCCCCTCTTACTACATCTCTCTCTCTCTCTCTCTCTCTCTCTCTCTCTTTCTTCTCTCTTTCCTCTTCTCTCTTTCCTCTTCTCTCTTTCCTCTTCTTACTTTTTTCCATACTGATACTCGCTCCTCCTATATTAGCACCACCAACGCCGAGTTCATGTGGCCTCAACATTCGTCCAATCATCAGCATTGGCACGTTTCATAACTCCTCTCTCTCTCCTTTCTATTTTATATATCCACTATTTTTTCCTTCTCATTCTACTTCCTCCCACTTGAATTCGATTCTCTCTCTCTCTCTCTCTCTCTCTCTCTCTCTCTCTCTCTCTCTCTCTTGATCATCTCTTCTTCTTCTTGCTCTTATGCTTCTTCTTATTCTTATTCTACATCCTATTTCCAATTATCCTCTCTCTCTCTCTTCATCTTCTTGCTGGTGGAACTTTTTTTGCTTATTATCCAAAATTCTTTCCACCAGATCATCATTATCAGCATCTAGCGGAAGGTGGAGGAGAGTTCAGTTTTTGTTTGCTGCTTAAGATTGCTTTTACCCAGCAAAAATTAAAGAAAGAAAGAAAGAAAGAAGGAATACTCTGTGTATGACAGTTCTCATAGCTTGGAATATCCAACACAGATATGAGCCTTGGAGGCTAAAAAATGGATAGAGATGAAGAAATTCCAGGCACAAGAGATAGGAAGAAGAAGGGTATATGGGAAAATAGAAAAAGGAGGCTGGCTGAAAAGTGAAACATTGAAACGGTCAGTTTAACAGCGAAACAAGAAAATTCATGTTTCTTTAACCGAAAATTACAACCTTTCGGGGTGAGATTTACATGGACAAAATTGTTGTGATCATTTTGGGCCGAAGAATGTATCATTAGTTTACCCTTAGTTTTAAGAGTTCCAGAACGCCCACTCATGTTAGCCCATTCCAGGAGCCTGAGGCGCTTGCAATGGGCCAATCTATTTGACTGTTCAATTCCATTGCCCAAGATCATTGGCTTGCCACGGCGCTGGCCACTTACACACACACTCATCCACATCCACATAATTCCATGCATAATGATGATCTGTCTATGGAAGAGAAAAATACTTCTCTCTCTCTCTTTCTCTTATCTTCTTCTTCTTCAGGTAGGCTTTTCAGGAACATACAACAGATCAATACTTTAGTATAGGCCTTCAATCGTCCTTCTTAGTATGTGTGAGAGAGAGAGAAAATCTCAGAATTTGAAAATGATGATGGCTTGGATCAGTTTTTGTGAGAGCCAGTCAAGTACTCAATGGTTGATGAGCGTTGTTGGTGGAAAAGATTAAAGATTTTTGGCTCACTATTATGTGAGAGATGAACGATTGACAGTTGGAGCATCAACATCTTTTGACTATTTGGCATCGAGATCAAATAAGTCCCGCATCTTTTGTCTTCCTCTCTCTCTCTCTCTCTCTCTCTCTCTCTCTCTCTCTCTCTCTCTCTCTCTCTCTCTCTCTCTCTCTCTCTCTCTCTCTCTCTCTCTCTCTCTCTCTCTCTCTCTCTCTCTTTCTTTCTTTCTTTCTTTCTTTCTCTCTTTCCTACTCTATCTCTTGCAGGCTGGCTTGCTACTCTCATCACACGTTAAGATTTTTCTTCACAATTTGAGATTTTTGAAGTGGGCTGATTTGAAAATCAATCGAAATAAAGAAGGTAAGAAAACATAAAACAAGTACGGATTAAATCTTAAGATGTAAGTTCAATTGTGATACGAGAGAGTGGTCAGATGAGAGTGGTCGAAAATCTTACATCTCTTCTTTAAATTCTTTAAATTCTATCATCATACCCTCAAAAAGATGACCACAATATTTTTGGAAAGTGTAAACTTTCAGATCTTGAAAAGAAGATAATTTTCGAAAAATAGTTTGAATTGAAATCAAAATGAGCTCTAGAGAGCAAGTAATCAATTATAAGAAGATATGGTCAGCTTAAAAGATCTGTTTGAGACACAATTTTTTGGTGAAAGGTATCCAAAACTGATCAAGTGGGAGTAACGAAAGTTTCGTATTGTATTGAGTTTTCTCTGAATTCAATACTATTAAAGATGATGATTTAAATTGCAGAGGGGAAATGATCCCGGTATGAGGGAGACGCTGAGAGAGATCTATGAGAAGAGGAAGAAAAATTTATCTTCCAAATCGATTCCAAGTGGACGTACAATATCATCATCAGTATTACAATTTATTGAAACAAATTTGAAAGATAATTAAGTTTTCCTCGCAGCGTTCGTTAAATTTATTCCCTTTTCTTTTTGCTCTCTCGATTTATTTTTCCTCTGTTGAGGAGGCCCAAGCGAAAGAAATGCCCTATCAGATGGCTAATATCATATACATGTATATATATATACTTGGGCCGGAAAAAGTATACCCAAAACTGGCCATTTTACCTTCCTCAATGGAACCGGATTGTTTGAGGCTGAAAGAGAGAGAGAGAGAGAGAGAGAGAGAGAGAGAGAGAGAGAGAGAGAGAGAGAGAGTATATCAGTGAGAAGTTTTGATGAAACAAATTTATACAACAACGATTCTAGTGTGTGTTTATGCATGTATGTGTGTGTGGATAAATTTTCAAAATACTCAACTCATCTTCTTTCTCTCGAATCAATTTTCCCTTAATCATTCTCCTTGTTGTTTCCAAATTGCATCTTTAAATCATTTTCTTCTTTCCTTGAAGAACAGTGAATAAGCCAAGAGAGAAAGAGAGAGAGAGAGAGAGAGAGAGAGAGAGAGAGAGAGAGAGAGAGAGAGAGAGATTCAAAATCGCGTTCTTTTCCATCTCACTCAATATTGAGATCAAGTCCACTTTGGATGAATACAGGCAACTTTGCGGGCGAAAACATTTTGACCGATTAAATTTGATATTGCATCAATTATATGCCGTTTATTTCTAATCAAATGTCTCTAACAGCACATTTATATCGGCTACAATTGAGCGCTCATTTTATGATACAAAAAGAATGGTCTTAGAGGAATAAAGAGAGAGAGGAAGAAATTGTATCATGTTAAAAATTTTCGTAAAATTATCAAAAATAGAAAAAATATCGTAATTCAAACAAAATTAATGAATGGAATGCCGCTGCTTGAATCCTCATCAATATTTCAAGGCGAATCCTATAATACCTTGACAGTTATTTTTTGTTCCAATGATAAGGGAGAGAAAGAGAGAGAGAGTAATGAAAAAATTAACCGGTCATCATTTAAAATGTGTTTTCAACGCAATCACACGGATAAAATGGTTAACTCGATTCGTGTAATCAATTAACAGTTTCACTCGCAGTATCACTGAATAGGAGAGAGAGTAAATTGCATTCATGAGGCTATAACAACTTTTTCCACCTCAACTTCCACACACACACACACACACACACACACACACACACACACACACACACACACACACACACACACACACACACACACACACACACACACACACACACACACACACACACACACACACACACACACACACACACACACACACACACACACACACACACACACACACACACACACACACACACACACACACACACACAAAGTACCACCGAAAGTGGCCCAAAAAGTGGATTCGGAAATTCGGCCTCCTGAATCGTGATCGAGTTGCCGTTCTCATCTGAAGCCCTCCTCAGCCATCGTGACAGATTACCACCAGTCGATGGCAGGCCAATTCTTTTACCATCTCTTGTTGGCCCATTCAACACAACAAACAAACACAGCGGTGATCTTACTGATACCTTCTCTGGCTGTATATGTGTGCATGTGTATATGTGATGAACATTCATCGAAACTGTTGATGAATGAGTAGCGTTGATTGAATTTATGAATGAAATTGAGCCACTTGTATGATGATTCATTTGCCACCGAAATTCTGGGATTTGCCTTGCATCACGGCTGAAACAGAATATAACCTTCCGGCACCTCGTGAATATCCATCAAGCAAAATAAGAACATGATGATGATATAAGCTTGAGTTGCCATAGTGGTGGTTTACTGGGCTCAATGAGATGATCGTGTTCAGTCAATAAGGTAAGATCATGATGATATGATGAGCGGCAAATGAATTCTCTTGCCTCTGCCCTCTCCATGTACTAGCTTGTGTGTATGTGTGTGTGAGTTTTTGATGAAGAATAATCAAGTAAACGTGACTTTTGAATGTATTTAGTCTAATAATATGAGAAGATAATCGAGATCAAGTGGACTGTGGCCACGCGACCTGAAACACGATTTCGGCTGCTGAATTTTAATCATACTCTCTCCCTCTCTCTCTCTCTCTCTCTCTCTCTCTCTCTCTCTCTCTCTCTCTCTCTCTCTCTCTCTCTCTCTCTCTCTCTCTCTCTCTATTCACTGCTTCTATCCACTTTACCTTTCTTTTCTCTCTCATCTTCATGATGGACTAAAATATCTTCCAATTGATGCCCGTGAGAGGCCGTCAAAGCAGAGGATCTTCTCTTTATTCTCTCAGCATCTTTCAATCGATTCATTTCAATTAGCAGCAAACAGCTTAATTGCTTTGACAGGTTGGACCTGATTAAGTTTGAACATGACATCAGTTCTGAGCCTATTCACCATGATAGAGACTATATATCAACAGGCTAACCGATTGCCTAAGCCGCATCTCATCATCGGAAAGTGACTTGAGATGTGGTTTCATGATTAGATAGTGAATGAAATAGAGAGAGAAAGAGAGAGAAAAAGAAAGAGAGCTAGTAGTTTGTGGAGAATTTTGGATGTACTGCCAAGAGATGCCCTTTGCTCTAAACCTTCAGGCCATGTCCAAACTTGCAAGTTGATCAAAGGAGGCGAACAGAAAGAGAGAAAGAGAGAGAAAGTCAGAGACTTGAATGATAATTTGTATCAGCATTTCTGAATAGTATCAGTTGTCCTATAAATTCATGGGATGAATGAAGAAATTCACTCATCTCACTTAAGTCAGATAATTTTTGTGGTTTTAAATCAATTCACTCTTATCCTGAAGGTTTCAAAAGAAAATTTACCACCAAAATCCACCCATTTATTTCATGCAACCTTCAGTGCCACGAAAAAAGGTAAGCAAGTTTATCATCACAATGAGTGTCCATTTCAAAGTGATTCGTTGGATAAACACACACATATACATCAAAACGTTGGAATGTTAGCACACACAAGTTTTCTTCTAATGTAATGTGAACACACACATACACATTCATGGCAAATTTGTATTCCAACAGAGCAATATCCGCTCATTTTTGGAGAAAAAAAAGCAATCTTCATCCATATTTCTCTTCATTTTCTCTCTTCACTCTCAAAACAATATTGGAATAGATTGCCAGTGAAATAGAGTAGAAACTTGATTCTTTTTTTCGCTTACTAGCCATATTCTCTCCAGTAAAAAGAATCTCTGAACATTGGCACATAAGACCGGAACTTTATGAAATCATTTCAAATTGTGATTACTTCTGCGTTGAAAAAAACTATTCTTGCTCGTTGTTGAAGATGGAGAGAGAAAGAGAGAAGAGAAAAAGATAATCGAATTTGGGCCGAGAGAAGAGAGAAGAGAGTCCACTCAGGTTGCGCTTGAGGAGAAAAGAGAGAAAAAGAAAAGGAAAAAAAAGAAGATAGAGAAAGAGAGCCCAAACGATGAGGTAAATAATTAAAATTGAAACAAAAGATCCCATTTACAATACCAACTTCTGCATTATCTATTCAATTCAAGCTCATCAAGCTTGAGGATAGAATCATTTTTTTTGCACTGAAATTCGACGAAATAATGGATCCAGATAGCCGGTTCACTCACTCCGTTGCGGCAATAAGAAGTGAATGAGATGAACTTGGAAGATACAAGATAGAAAGGCGGTCCTTAGTATCATATCGAAGAATGATGAAGATTCAGATGATCATCTTTCTCTCTCTCTCTTCCAGAAAAGAGAGAGAGAGAGCTATGAGTAAATGATAAAGAGAAGGGAAGACAGCAAGATGGATGTATTCTTGAGAAAGTTGCTCGCGGGTCTCTTTGGTTAAGGGTAAGGCAGAGAGCCAGTAGAAGTGCTAAAAGCGGATAGGGAATACCTGATATAATGTTTATACATGTATCTTTGGAATTGGAATACAATTTATCTCTCTCTCTTTCTCTTTCTCTCCAGCTCACTCGTGTAATTACTCAGCTCACTTGCTTCTCTATCTCTTGTTCTTATTCTCTCTTCTCTATCCCTCTGTCCTGAGAAAACTGCTGGGAGAGCGAAAAAAATATCACATTATCAAAGCGTCCGATCACAAACTAGACTTGCTATCAGATGTGTATATGAGCTGGTAATTGTGATTATGTAACTTGAATTGGCGGACTATACAAGGGAGGGCAAATTATGGTAAGAGAGAAAGATAGAGACGATCATATGTTTAATATAGTCAATTTTTGTATGTTTTGCGGGCATGAACATTGCGAGAGTGATTTACTTAGTGAAAAAAATTTCAGTTCATGATGATTGTATCAATGATGGTTCCAATTTTTTTTTTCGTTTTTTTTTCGCTGCCATTTTGCTATCAAATTTAATGCTTTTTTACGTACACACATTCCAACTTTACTCATGATAAATGATGGCCAAACATTTAGCCAGTTGTTCAGTCATAATCACAGTAATAATATTCATTTATTTATTATTTTCCTTTTTTTTCTCTCTTTTTCTCCCTCTCTTATACACACATCATAACAGACACTATCCGTATGTATACAACTATCATGAGCAAATCTGATATCTCGCTCGATTTTGAACATTTTTTTTCCAACTATTTTGCCGACTAATCATGCTCAACTGACTATATTTTGGCTGATGAAAAATTGTGGCCTCATCGTTGACCAGGTACATGTGATATACGATTATTGTTGTTCATTGGCACAGTACTAAACTGCAAGAATGAGGCCACTTTTCTTTTGTTCAAATTGGTCTCACGAAGCAAGTGAGAAAAAAAATTCACTTCATGCATACTTTTGGTTCAAAATAAAATTGTGAGGATAAATTGTTATTCCTTCTCTCTAAAATTTTCATGGTGCAAACTGGCATTGATAATATCAGATTCAAGTGTAACCATTGCTTTGTCATATCTGTCTGGTGGTCGATTGAATCATCATGTCCATGGAATGGGTATTTTTTTTCTTCTTCTGTTATTCTGAGGAACCATATCTGCACGCTTGATACGCTCTTTAGGCTGCACGTTAACGTTTGGCCACCAAAAAATTTCTATCAACTTGCCGACTACATCTATTCGTTCTTAACTGAAAATGACCATGATTTCACACTATTTTAGCTGATTTAGTGTCCATTTACTCACCATCCAAAATGGTTTCTCTCGCAGGCCATTTCACTTCTTTTTATTTTCGATCTGCCCATCATCACCTTGTTGATTTACACTTGGTCATTCTCCATGGTCCAATGATGAACCGAGCTGCCCAGAACTTTTGAATCCTTTTTTTACTACTGGTGTAAACTATTCGAAACGCTAGTGAAAATATCGCCACTAGATTAGGAAAGGTTCATCCAAAGATGTGGATGATTTGCTTTGAAAACGATCTATCAGTATGTTCAGAGGGAATACAGAGGAAGAAAGAGAGAGAACAGAACAGAACAGAGAAAGTTTCCAATTCTCAGAGTAACTAGCCAGTATATATTTGGTGTGGGTAAGTTTTCCTTTTCTACTGAATACATGCATTTTCAATTGATTATTTCTAGTTCAGATGATGAACATGGAACGTGTGATGGAACGAAAAATTAGAATCTTCATTGGGGCCAAATTATTTGGCCCCTACAAGTGGCTTGTAATTTGCAATTTGAATGTTCACCTCATATTTTAAGAAGATCATCATCATCGAGAAATGATTTGAACTCCATCGGTCATGAGTCTTATGTGAAAGACAATTTGAATCGTGAAAATGTATTCCAAAATGCTATTGGAAAAATTTTGTTAAACGATCACTCAGAATGGCCAGAGAGAGTGAGTGTATGAAGATAAATTAGAGCTCAGGGTAATCTGACTATCAATGGATACCCTCTTGTATCAATACATATATGTATGTATATATGCTGTATCGTGCTATCGGGATGCCCCTGACAGCCAATTGACTACTGGGGTCATTGAATTAACGAAGCAAATATGTTATGGATTCATGTAAAAGGAAGTGGAGGCGAACACATTCGATAAGTTGCCATCAACTAGTTTGATGGTTAAATGAATCATGTTTATGCATGAGAAGCAATAACATTCAGCCCCTCTCTGTACAATGTATCAGTATGTGTGACTATTAGCGGGTGAATAAGTTAAAACAAAAGCTACTCACTCACTTACATATTCCATATCTTGAGTGCTGAGATTGTATTTTAAATCGTCTCTCTCTCTCTCTCTCTCTTGGCATTCAGTATTCAACGAATTCTCAGTTAGATAATTCCGTTGATTTTCACTATAGAACACACGCACCTAAGCACTACATATTCCTCTTCTCTTCTCTTTTTTCTTCATTCCCATATGATGTATATATATAGAGGATCTGGGTTCATCAAACCATCTACCTGTTGCTGTTTATATATACCATAGTCTTTATGCCCGGAGGCATTGTAGAGCAAGCTCCTTTCTGTGCCTCCCCCGAGTGAATTATTCAAAGCAACTTTGCATCCCCATCTTCTTCTTCTGAATTCCTAAGCTCTCTCTCTCTCTCTCTCTCTTCTCTCTCTTCAGTCAAGCCTCACCTCTCATCATCTACGCTATTTTCCATCCTGACTCTTTTTCCTCTATCTTGTCCACTATCACCGAAGTATATCTTACTATTGAAAGAGAGATGGGCCAAGGAAAGTGAAGGGCACCACTTGCCATCTAGCCGATGGATGCAATTCATCAATGGCCCGCTCATCTCTCTATCTGTTGGCCCGATCGTTGAGGCCACAGTGATTTCCCGTGGCTATACTATGACTTGCGATAGCCATTGCTGATACCTGATATCAGACTTCACACAACATGATTCCTATGCCATGAAAGCATCACTCTGGGCGATTTAGTGTGTCCATATTGGCCGCCCACCAATGCTTCTCGGACGGCCTCCTAATGGAAGGTTTCAAGTAGATATCGGCCATTGTCATGTGTACTCCAAGTGCAACCATGTTGACAAATTGTTTACAGCTTATGAGAGCTTTGATAATAACATATTTCACAGGCACTCACAGGGGTGGACTATAATTAGAGGTCGATAGTGGAGCGTTTAATCATACGCTGGGCAAAAAAATCAAGGCCCATGTGTGTATGTGCACATGTTAGGCAAGAGCGAAAAAAAGATGATACTAGAGAAAGAGAGAGAGAAAAAAAAATCGCCCGAGACATGGCTATATGTGGCCTGATGGATGAATCTTTAAACACACAGCGTCCATTGACGATCCCATCTAGTTCCGCTTTTTGGTCGGGTTCTAATGAGTGATAATATATTGTTACGAAATTGGTGCGAGAGGCTGGTTGTATTTGAGCACGTTTAAACAATGGCTAGGGACTACCGTTGGGCAAGTGATTTTTTCTCTCTCTCTCTCTCTTTCTCTCTCTTTTTCTATGTCTCATGAATATCACATCAGATTCTAGGGTGCCAATGATAGCCATAAGTGGTCAATTGTGAGCCCAAATTCTGGCCATTTATTGTGGCCAACAAATCGTTTTGTTGGTTTTCAAATGTACCGAGAAGCGATCAGCAAATTGATGCTGTAAGGGGCAATCATTACAATCTATTTGGGAAATCGCTTTTTAGCTCAAAAATTTACAAAAATATTCTAAATGATTGACAAATTTGTGAGGAAGATCTGACTTGAATTGGAATCGGATTGTTTGTGTGTGGCTTACTGATTTTTTATTGATTAATTCTCACTTTTGAGCTAGTTTATACGAGACTCAGGATGGTAAAAAAAAGGAGTGTTCAAATCAACTGGAATCATGAACGCAAGCTGTATATTTTTCATTATCAACTGGAAGCATCTCCACCGTTAACGTTCCAAACGGAAGAAGATATGGCCGAGAATTATATTCTCAAATGAAGATGATCGTGTCATCGCCACTTAAGAAGTGATTTTTGACCCGGGAAACTCCTCTTCGAATTCTTAATGTTCATACATACCTGAAAATAATCAGCCTCCATGCTTGATGGAACGCGTACAGCAGTCCAATGTAGCCTCTTGAGTGGTCCAATTATCATTGGATATTCTGATCGTGAATATTACTGATGATTACTGTATGATTGGTCCAAGAAAAACCCTTTCAGATTTGGAATCAAAAAAATGGAGCTTATGATGTAGTAAAAAGAGAGAGAGAGCAACATCCTATACTGTTTCCTACTAAAATTCAAGTTATCATGGCTCGATAATGATCAAAAAAGTGGAATACCTCTTCATATACACACACCAAGGCAAGTTGATGATGATAATCTTTTTTTTTCATCCCATCAGAATACCTTCAAGCATGTTGAGTAAGAGAGAAAGAAAGGAATAAAGAGAGAGAGAGAGCTACTCTTGTTATTACTTGTCTAATCGATGAATATTTATGCATATAACACTCATTCTCTCATGAAACCCGCATCCAAGCATATTTAATGGCCAGTTTTTGGCCCGTATGAGTTGAATGAGTGATCAGGTTCAAGTATCGAATGAGTTGTACGTATTATTGGCTACTTTTTATGTGTGAGTGGTTCATCAATTGTTTCACTCACTCAATTGAAAGAATTTTGTATTATTTCTTTGTTTTTAAGACACTTTTAAAATCAATCTTCTCTTTTCTATGCCTATTTTTGTACTACAGTGCAATAGCAAAGTATGATTTCGTGTAGAGGGCTCGGAAAAACTGCTGAAGCCACAAAAACTTCCGATTCGATGGGACAATTTGTTTCTCTTTCTATTTGACTTATCGATACTATTCTTTATCAATCAAAACTGATCCTAGACTAGCGTACAAAAACAAATTCAGACCGGAACCGGAATATCCGAATAGGAGGTGAAGCTACTTAGCCCTTGAGTATGATTGGGAAGAAAAAATTTGACTTTCACTGAAACTCTAACTAGGACGAAATACTCTATATATTTAGCATTCAATTCTTCCCCAGTAATAATCATATTATGTACTAATATATAAACTCGATAACAATAATAATAACATTAATAATGGTGGGATCAGGGAGGCAAAAACGGATACTGTTCCCTAAATCGGACACAAATCCGTTGACAAACGGGCAAATGAGTGGTGTTCGTGTGTCTACCTGTGTATCTTGTATGCATACAAAATACACATACACCTAGCTGTTGATCCGAGAATATGAAGTCAGTACGAGCAATGACTCAATCGAATAGAAAAAGAACGGTACACACACACACTGACTTCAGGGACCGAATTGAGGCCACAAAGCGATGGAGGGTCTCTCCGGGCTAAGATCATCATCCCGAAAAAGGTAGGCTCAAGAAACTATTTAGATGACGGGACCTTTTTTTCTGCCCAATTCTAGTGGGACCAAAAATTGAATCACGAATTGAAAGAAAATACTGTTTTGACTCGTGGTTTGAGGGACAGAGAGAACGCCTCTGATGATGAGCGGAAGAAGAAATTGTAATGATAGTGGAGCCAATTTGCTAGTCAACATTAGCTAATCCGCAATGTCCTAGGAAGTGGATGAAGCTCATGATGAGAGAGAAAGAGAAAGTATGTATTAATATGAATGTAAAGTCAGATGCATACTGTTATTGAGGCTGGGTCAAAGGCAACTCTTACGAGTGACTCTCACTTTTATCCATCGAAAATCGGTCCAACTGAGAGAATGGATACTCTTACGGAACGGCGTGAGTGGCCCGTGAGTAGGGGTAACAGGGAACAAGTATTCGCGGGTATCAAAAGAATAGAGAGAGAAAATTCTCCTTTTCAACCGGAAGAGAACGTGATTCACGCTATTAGATGGAGTGAAAAAAAAAATACATGAAAAGGTAACTCATCGGAACCTCCGAAAGGGAACTCTATGTGGCCTCGGAAGTGGGACAAGACAATAGCCGGTGCGAACAATTTGCTTTTTTCTTCTCCTCGAGTATCATGTTTGCTTATGTTCTCAGTTTGTCATCTCAGTCAGGCCGATTCCCTTTCATTCCCAATACACTTTGACCTGCCACATACGCACACACACACACGTATGTTGGTGAACGTATTTTACGTTCATTTTGGGCCAAAATCGATTCCCACTGGACAACGGAGAAGTGGTTTACCGGGGAGAGAAAAAAATGAATGAATGAAAAAGAAAGATAATCGAAGGGTCATCGAAGGGGTCCAAACAGTATGTGAGTATGTGGATACATATACAATCATTTTGATTCTCATTACACCCCGTTTGGAATGGCTTTCCCACACACATATACACACAATTCCACTCTTTCCGCTGTCCTTCGTCCGCTTCGCGAGGGGCCAATATTTTGGAAGCGTAACTGAGAGGGCCATACAATCTGGTGTTGAACAAATCGTGTCCAGCGAGTTAGGGTCACTTACGGAAGGCTTGTATAACCATCGAATAGCCATTTGTTATCATGCCATCGTAATATTGTTTTGGAAGCTTACCGAATAGTTACCTTCCCATTTATCGAGCTTTTTCCCCTTCCACAATCTCCTTCTCGTGGACATCCTTCTCCTCCTCCACCACCGCCATCACTACCATCGAACCTCGGATGGGAATTCAGGTCCATTTTTTTGTTGCCAGACATAATTCGTCCGGTCGACTTCCTTGGGTCAGGTCACGGGTAGGCCGAGACCAATAAAAAGAAGCATTGAAAATAGTGATTTAAATCATCATCAGTTGCGGATTTGATAGAGAAAAGAAAAGAGTAAGAATAGGTTGGAGGAGGAGAAGGAGGAGAAGGAGGAGAGAGAAAGAGAGAGAGAGAGATTAGGTATACACTTTTAATGGCTCTTCAATGACCGTTAGCTGCACTTGACCTGGAATCAAAAGCAAGTGACCAAAGTGAGGAACTCATCTTTCTCTCTCTTTCTCTCTCTCTTCCTCTCATAATTTTACTCGTTTCAGGTGATCGCTAGTCTGATGATAAAGAAGAAGATTCAAGATATGGAAGATGTTAAAAATCTTATCCAACAATAAGGAACAACTATTTTCACAGTAATCAAGCTGATGTACATTGAGTGAGGCTATACAAGTTTAGTGAAGCTGTGAGTTCAGATTTAACGTTCTAATGTAATGATCTTGGATCCACCTATAGTTGCATCCTATATGAGATGCAGGAGGATGGAAAGGAAAATAACTGATGCTCAGGGATGAACAAAAAACGAAGAGATAGAAAAAAGAGAGAGGGAAAAAATTCTTGGTGAACACCGATGAAACTGATATTCAATTTATCATGTTTCGCAGGATAGAGGCTATATGACGATATGATAAGGTCAAAATTGAGAAAGAGAGAGAAAGAGAGAGAGAGAGAGAGAGAAATCCACATCAGAATGATTGAAAAAAGAGAAGAATAAGTTCAATTCCAAGTATTTGAGGTATAGAATGTGAAAAAAATGTGTGTGAGAGATTGTGAATCAGTTGTAAACACTTGAGGTTACAATTTTTGGGCGAAAAACACTTCAAAAGGAACACGTTTGCCTACATAAACAAACTTTCAAGTAGCTCTACACACCGAATTGATCAGCCTCGCGTGTACTGAACTTACGATTGATATTGGACTAGTGAGCATTGCCTGGAAGCATGAATACAATTTAGCTGTGGAAAGAGAAAGAGTAAGAGAGAAAGAGAGAAACTTTTTTCCCGATCTTTTTTGATTGGTGTTTGAGAAAAATTGTAAGAATGTATGGAAATGATTTCGGAAAATTTATATACATACACACAAATCATGATCATTTTGATGAGCTATTCGATAAGGGAAGCAATATATGCAGAAGCCGTTCAGTTGGCCATCAAGTGAATGATTATTCGGCCTCTGAGGTAAGCTATTGCATATTATTGGCTGATTTCATCGCTATCTGAGCTTCCAGCATCATGATCATGTTCTTTTCTCTCTCTCTCTCTCTCTCTCTCTCTCTCTCTCTCTCTCTCTCTCTCTCTCTCTCTCTCTCTCTCTCTTAATTTACGTGAACACACTCACACACACGCATATGATTATGTTTTGTATAACCATTTCAAGTTGTGTGTGTGTTTCGATAGGAAATGTATCGAAATCAGGCTAATTGTTAACACGATTAAACTTTTTTCGAGTGTAAATCATTGAGCGATGAGATCAGACTCTTTCTCTCTCTCTCTCTCTCCTTATTTATTTTACCTTTTTGAACTGAACGTTCAAAAGTTTTTTTGAAGAAGCATTATCATCATTAATTGAGCAATCTGCATGATGAAAAGAGTGTTTATCGCGAGAAACGATTTGGCCTCAAAAAAATTTATTCCCTAAATCAAAGAATAAGAAAAATTCTCAAACAGGTCATATTCTCCGCCTCAGCTTGAGAAAAAAATAGCTAATCATACATACACACAAGATATAGTAATAATGAATGAGATGAGATGAATGTAGACGTATATCAAGAGAGAGAGAGAGAGAGAGAGAGAGAGAGAGAGAGAGAGAGAGAGAG